>VDFB02299984.1:0-26815 GCA_007258455.2 Sequoia sempervirens | reverse complement strand
GACAATGCTGGTCTCTGACTAAACTCTGAAGCACTCTTTTGAGGACACATCCTAGCAATATGCCCTTGCTGCCCACACGAGAAACATCCAGAACCTCGACCAAAACCTCTTCCCCCGGACGGAGCATTCGATTGCTGGAAACTCCCACGACTAGGTGCGGATTGAAAACTTAGTGCAGGCTGTCCCGAATTGGTACGATTCCGGTTCTGATCCTTGCGAAACTGAGATTGGCCACCTTGATGAGATTGAAAGTTCTTCTGTCTTGACTGCTGCTGTTGATGACTCCCTTTCGAGGGTCCAAAACGACTCTTAGAAGGTCCTGCTGACTGAGTCTGACCCCCTTGCACAACAGCTCTAGGAGCGGGTACACTACCAATCTGTACTCCTACATGACCACCCAAAGCTAAGGCCAAGTTTTCCTCTACCAAACGAGCCTTTTCGACAGCAACCTCCATGGTCTTAGGTTCGAAGACCCTTACACCACCGCTGATGCGTGCGTTCAAACCTCGAACAAAGTGCTGAACCAACATCCCTTCATCATGGATAATCCCTGCATATTGCTTTAGCTCATAGAAGCGACGTTCATACTGTTCTACTGACATTGCCATTTGCTTAAGATCGTGAAATTCATCTGCCCTACGCTGCCTCCAATGATCTGAGAGGAAGCGAGCCCTGAACCTTTCCAAGAAAAATTCCCAAGTGACCATACTGATATCCATATGCAACTTCTGTTCCTCAAGCTGCCACCAAGTGGACGCGAAACCCCGCAAATGCATAACAGCACATCGAGCCTTGGTATTACTACCGTAGGGGTGCATTGCGAAGCATCGGCCCAAATCAATTAACCAGGTCTCGGCTTCCAAACCTCCTCCAGAGCCATCGAAGGTAGGTGGATGAGCTCTCATTAAGTCCCTCATATGTCCAGCTAATAAAGCATCCTGATCAACTGAAGCTCCCCTGGGCCTTGGAGACCTTTCTCTTTCCCTCACAACCGGCTGATCCCCATTAGGTCTAGGACCCAATCTATCGAGGAGCTCCCCCAGCAGATGCTGCAACTGCCCATCCAACCCCGGCTGTTCCGGAATCGGTCCACCATCTGACGGATTGTTCTGAGAATTCTGTTGCTCCTCAGACTCAGGACCGTGAGAACTTGGTGGTGAAGGATTTGGTTGGTTGGCCCCACGGCCACCACCTCGGCCTCTTCCTCGGCCTCTACCTCTACCTCTGCCTCTGCCTCTAGGCATGCTTCTGCACAACAAGACAAAGGTACACATGAGCTCAAGAGCTAACACGCAAAGGTTACCTAGCGGACATAACTACCCAAAGACCCCAGCGTGTGCAACCTTGGCTCTGATACCAAGTTGTAACGCCCGCCGGGCAAGCCCCAAAGAACAAACATCAAAAGAGCGCACAATATTTTTTTTTTAAAGAGGAAGATAAATAATCATCACATCAATATTAAATGATCATATATAACAACAAAATCAACTATGTCCTTTGGAGCCCCCACGAGAATTACGTTGCAAAAAGACAATATTAAACTTCATTCCAAAAGATATCAAAAGGAACCATAATGACATCATAAGATGAGTACATACATAAATTTTATCCCAAGATAACCCATAATACATTTCATAGCCAATTAAAATTACAAAGTAAATAATTACATTACATCATCTTTCAATGTTACATCATCCATAGAGTTACATCCAGAATCCCAAACATGTGGGATAAATACAATATACAAGTTATCAAAGATACAATGAGATCAACTGTAATAAATCTTCAACTGGATAAGATTGAAGCCACGAACGCTGATGGGGAACCCAACGGTGTGCGGAGCACGTTCCACCCGACCACCCCCGTGCTAAGAGGTGACAGAGAAGTAACTCCGACCAAGAGTGACAATACAAGGGTACAACCAAATAAAAAGTACCAAAATAAATCCATCACACAATACACCAATTCAAAGAGAAACCAATAACATCCAATCACAATGTCCTAAGGATGCAAGATGATAACCATAATATAAATGAGATCATCCAATACATGATAAAGAAGTAATACTTATAAATCAATTTAATTCAAATTCAAACAACAATATAAATCAATTTAACTCAATTCAAACAATAATATAAATCAATTCCCATACCCCACTTCCAGAGGAACACAATAAAACAACACATGGGCAACTAGGGGAGAGTGTCATCGCATAGTCCTACATGGGTTGTCCTGTGCTCTTCCTCCCAACTGGAGGCGCCAGTCCCATCTATGGCTGTCCTATGCTCTTCCTCCCAACTGGAGGCGCCAGTCCATAGGGTGACTCATGCGGAGCCGTAGACCTCTCGTGAGGACGAGGCCACGACCTTGCCAACCACGGCCTTCTCAGCCTTCCATTAGTCTGCAGAAGCACTAATGAAGACGAGGCATCCATTTTTAAAATCTTGCAATGATATTACTACCCAACCCAACCCTCCTAAGTTAATTATTAGGTTTTCACTTATTTACTAACTCACTCGTGGGTTATCCTGAGCTCTTCCCCTTAAACAGGGCGCCGGCCCCCACGAGGAGCCACTCTCCCTAGAGACCCATCAAAACAAGGGGGTTGTACCATGCCAAACAATAATCATCAAAGTATGACAACAAAGTAATACGCGAGGCACAAATCATCTCGCAAGTGAAAGTACCACAATAAAATCTCATAATTCGGTACACCCCATTAATAAAATATAACTCAACAGAATTTCAAAATAAAAAGATATAAATTCAACAAACCCAACTTCCTCTGGAAGACTAAAGAGTTACATAAAAAACAAAAGGGTTCCCACATCAAGGAAATAACAAAGTCCCAAAACCCAATAAACCAACGAGATTAAATTTTGAAATTAAATACTTAAAAATGATAACCTATTTAATTCTAAGACAGATTACAAAAATCATTTTTCTTTCCTAAAATACAATCGTATTACAAACAAAATAAATAAATAATGCTGTTAAATCAGCAATTCCCTTTCAAAGTTGAGAATCCTATAAAACAGATTTATTTCTATTTCACTACTATTTTCATGGAAACAATTTTTGCTTTATTATAATTTCTAAAACAAAACAAGAAACATAATCTAACTATACAGATTTATTTTCTAAATAATAACTGAGTTACAGGAAATAAAATATAAATCAGAACAAAATGTCTATTAAACAGATTAACCAGTATATATATATTTTCTTCTAATAACTATTGCATTAACAGAAAAATATTATTTAATTCAGAACGAAACAGAACATAATATTTGCATCCATTCCTTTGTTTATCTATCAGCTTTATATAACAGAATATATTCATCAAAACGAAATTTAATATAAATGTACATTTTATTTTTTTTATTTTTATTTTTAAACAGAAACACAGAATAATAAATTGACTAATAAATATATACATATAAATATATACCAATATATATATATATATATATATATATATATATATATATTGATATATCTTTATAAATATAAACATCCGAAATAAAAGAAATCACCATATAAAAATTCGCGGAGAATTAAAAACTTAACAATAAAATTTATATGGGAATTTTATTCCCAACGCATACCGCCCGAATTAATTCGCCGCCGGCCGTGGCAGTCTACGGACTGCTCACGGCAGTCCTACGGACTGCCGTGGACAGTCCGCAGGCTGTCCCACGGACCGGTGGCGGGGTGGTGGTGGGTACGGCCAAAGCCGACCCCCACACACAACCACCATCAATGCATATAAAATTTAAACAAAAATTTGAATGTTAATTAAAATTTTCGGCGGATTAAATTTTTTTTTATTCTATTTTCTTTTCCTCAACAATTTCATAATTTTGAATATATATATATATATATACACAGAGATAAGAATATATATATATATATTTTTTAAGAAAACAGGGAAAATATATTATTGCATATTGGCTGTGCCAAATAAAAAAAAAATAGAAGAACTGTTTTTAATAAAATATAGACACAGGCCAGAATATCATACCCAGAAATTTACTGGAAATAAAAATTGTCCCTACCCATATATTTTAATATATATATATATTTTGAAACAATTTGAGACAGCAACTATTGTTTGTTCCCAGATTACACAAAAACCCCTTTTGATTCAGAAACCCTGAAGAATTTCATTGAATAAATAACAATTCTACATTTTCTAATTTAACCATTTTTGAATTAACCATACCCCCAGCAGATTTTCTTTCTACAGTCATTTAATTTTTCATCCCTAAAATAAATTGCACACACACAGAAAACAATTCATATTTAACAGAGAATAACGATATCAAGAGTAGAACCTGGCGTCCTACGCTTGCAGCAAACTGTAGAAGCCTTGCCCCCTCTTGCTGCACTATTCCTTTGCTGCAAATCTCCCAGCAACAGATCCAGAAAACTTCCTTCCTCTTCCCAATTTCTCCAAAACAGAAAATACTAAAGACTCAAGAAACTGATTGCCAAAAGAATTTTCCCAGCATTCGAACCCAAATTCCCCCAAACAAGAGAAACTCACAATAAATTTCATGCCCAAAAGTCCTTTCAATTCCTCTTCCCGTGAATACCAGAGGTCATAATTCAAAAATCAAATAATATTTTACCCTAATTTCATTTTGATGTTTTTCCCAAATAACAAATGCATTTAATAAAAACTAAATAATTTATAATTCATAACATAAACTTTTTATTTAAACAAATGTATAAATATGCCTTATTTCCACAATCTTTCATTAAATATTTACTTATTTAAAAACAACCATTGAGAGATTCCAAATAAATGCAATATTTCTATTATTTCTAATATTTATTCATTGCCACATTTAATTATGATTATATGTTTTTTTTTTTTAATTTTACCAATTACTTAATTATTTAATTTACCACATAAAACCATTCACTACTTTAGATAAATCATATAATCATACAAGGACCAACGTAACCTCTCAAACGAATGAGACTACTATGCACAAACCATAAAGATACAAAACTGTTGTCAACTTGGTACGGAGTTACTTTTCATGTCACCTCAAATAATTCAACTTCCTGCCGTTGGGTTGGTTCAATGCTCGCCCAGACCTACCGAAATAGGTGGAATCGAGTCTTATTCCTGCAAAGCCTGCATCCACAAAGTGATATACAATATACATAAAATCGAAACATTGTGAGGAGGATTCACAGCGTAGCAGGGCGCTCGCGAACGAGTGATGCTACCTGTCCCCCCCACCAAAACATATCATCATAAAATTTTACACCGCATCATAAATTACTATTCTATAGTCTATTGCATTCCAAATAACCCATCAAATGATCATAATAGAATGTCATCGCAATATCCATGGCATCATAAGAATATAGTAATGATCTAAGCTACCACACAAGATACCAATAGTATCGATCACAAATCACAATGTACCAAACAGAAATCACAGTAAATGTCAAAAATCAACTAGTAGCATGAGGGGTATTACATCCTCCCCCCCTAAAATCCGGCTTACTCCAGGAAGCCAGTGAAAAGATAAGGATAAGAATCCCTGATACGAGAGGCATCCTCCCAAGTAGCTGAAGCCTCATCATTCGGGTCCCACTGAACCCGCACCTGATCAATCTCTCTGCCTCTGAGGGTAAGTCGCCGACCCTGAAGCACGGCCACGGGCTCGAGTGCCAGCTGCCCGTCCTCGACCTGAAGAGCATTCCAATCCAAAACATGAGTAACATCAGGAAAATATGGTCTAAGAACAGAAACATGAAATACATCGTGGATCCGCGACAAACTGGGTGGCAAAGCTAAACGGTAAGCAACAGGTCCAATTCGCTCCAACACCTCAAAGGGTCCAAAAAAATGAGGCGCAAGCTTCGAACCCTTTCCGTAACGAATTGGGCTCTTCCGCAGACGCACTCGAAGGAAAACCCGGTCACCAACTGCAAACTGCCGATCAACTCTATGAGCATCAGCATACTTTTTCTGTCTATCCTGAGCAGCTACGAGATGCTCCCGAATGCGAGACACCTGCTGTTCCATATCTCTAAGCATCTCGGGCCCAAGAAGCACCCTATCCTCCAATTGATCCCAACTTAGAGGAGTATGACAAGGACGACCATACAAAGCCTGAAAGGGAGCCATACCAATAGAGCTATGGTACCCATTGTTATATGCAAACTCAACCAAATACAGATAGTCCTCCCAACGTGATTGCTGATCCATAACATACATACGAAGCATATCCTCAAGCACCTGGTTGACCCTCTCAGTTTGACCATCAGTCTCAGGATGATAAGCAGAACTGAAGTTCAATTTCGTTCCCAAAGACTGCTGCAAGGATGTCCACAATGCAGATGTGAATACCGGATCTCTGTCGGAAATGATCCTCCGCGGTATCCCATGCAATCTAACTATATCATTCATGAATACCTTAGCAACATAAGATGTCGTATATGACGATCGAACAGGAGAAAAATGAGCTACCTTAGTCAATTTGTCCACTGTGACCATAATAGCATCATGCCGTCTAGATGACATAGGCAACCCAACGATGAAATCCATAGAAATAACATCCCATTTCCATTCTGGAATGAGGTGAGGCTGTAGCAACCCTGCCGGATGATGATGTTCAGCCTTCACTCTCTGACATTCAAGACATCGAGCCACAAAATCGGCGATATCTCGCTTCATTCCTGACCAAAAATAAAGCGCACGAAGATCCGCATACATTTTCTTAACTCCTGGATGAGCTGCGTAAGGTGCTCGATGACCTTCTGTCAAAATCAATGTGCGAAGACCCTCTGAAGAAGGTACATACAACCGCCCAAAGAAACGCAAAGCACCATCCGAATCTAGCGAATAACCAGCAAATTTCCCCTCCAAAGCTCTACCCGATTCCACTTCCGCTTTCACCTCTAAAAACCAACTATCTGAAGGAAGGGCTGCAAGAATCTGACTCTTCAAATCCACCTCAAGAGATATTGCAGAAACCTCATGCCTTCGCCGACTTAGAGCGTCGGCCACCACATTTTCCTTACCCTGAATATACTTAACCTCAAAATCGTACTCACACAAAAATTCCATCCACCTCCTCTGCCTTGCATTCAAATTCGGCTGAGTGAAGATGTACTGCCTACTTCGATGGTCTGTATGCAACTCAAACCGATGCCCTAACAAAAA
Source organism: Sequoia sempervirens (assembly GCA_007258455.2). Lineage (NCBI taxonomy): Eukaryota > Viridiplantae > Streptophyta > Pinopsida > Cupressales > Cupressaceae > Sequoia > Sequoia sempervirens. The sequence continues at coordinate 19,623 of VDFB02299984.1, read as the reverse complement.
GTGCCTCCATCTCACAAGAGCATGAACCACTGCGGCCAATTCAAGGTCATGCGTGGGATAATTGAGTTCATGATCTTTTAACTTCCGAGATTCATAGGCAATCACTCTTCCCTCCTGCATCAACACAGCCCCAAGACCCTCCAATGAAGCATCAGTACAAACCACAAAATCGCCTGAAGGATCCGGCACTGCCAAAATTGGAGCACTAGTCAGTTTCTCCTTAAGGGTTTGGAACGCTAACTGACACTGCTCTGACCAAAGAAATTTCTTTCCCTTCCGCTGAAGAGAAGTGATGGGATGCGCAATTCTTGAGAAACCCTGAACGTACCGCCGATAATACCCAGCTAGTCCCATGAAACTGCGGATTTCTGAGACATTAGTGGGCACGGGCCAATCCATGATAGCCTGGATTTTAGCAGGGTCAACAGAAATTCCCTCTTCAGAAATCACATGGCCCAAATACTGAACCTCAGACTTATAAAAGTCACACTTTGCCAAATTGGCATACAACTGATTGTCCCTTAAGCACTGCAAAACCTGCTTTAGGTGCACCTCATGCTCCTCCATAGACTTAGAATAAATCAAAATATCATCAAGAAACACGAGGACGAACCTATCCAAGAAAGTTCGGAATACCCCATTCATTAGACTCATAAAGACTGAAGGTGCATTTGTCAACCCGAATGGCATCACTGTAAACTCATAATGACCATACCGTGTACGAAAGCCGTTTTATGAATATCGGCCTCTGCTATCCGCAACTGATGATACCCTGATTTAAGGTCGATCTTGGAAAATACCTTTGCCCCTTTTATCTGATCAAAGAGATCATCAATCCTGGGAAGGGGATAACGATTCTTTACTGTTACCTTGTTCAATTGCCGGTAATCGATACAAAGGCGGAGAGACCCATCCTTCTTTTTGACGAAGATCACTGGTGCTCCCCACGGAGAGACACTAGGGCGGATAAACCCCTTAGCTAACAATTCTTCTAACTGCAGACGAAGCTCTTGGAGCTCCTGAGTGGTCATCCTGTAAGGAGCCCGAGAAATAGGCTCAGCTCCAGGCACCAAATCAATCCTGAAATCCACCTCTCGCTTAGGAGGCATACCTGGTATCTCACTAGGGAAGACATCCAAAAATTCTGCAAGGAGAGGGTAATCATTCAAGGACAACTCTCGACTATCCTCTGACTCAAGGTCATTAACTGATATAGCAAAGAGCTGACAACCTTGCCGAAAACACCTTTTTAACTGCATTGCTGAGATCATTCTCAGAGAGACAGGCCTCTGAACTCCCACAATGTCTACCTCTTTACCAAAATCATCCACACACCGCACTGCTTTACGGCGGCAATCAATCAAAGCACGATGCGAGCTTAGCCAATCCATGCCCAAAACTACATCATAGGAGCCAAGTGGAAGGATTCTGAGATCCACCTTAGTTGACATGGCCCCCAATTCTAACCTACAACCTTGCACAAGCTTCTCAACCACAACCTTAGATCCTGAAGCTAACTCAACCTGCCACTTTTCGCTTTGCTTTATTGCCCCCAGTTTACATCGATCAACAACTAAAGGAGAGATAAAAGAATCAGATGCACCAGAATCAAATAGAACTGAAATTTTAAACTTATGTATTGAACCTGTAGTTTCGATGACGGTGCTCTGATGATCCGCCTGCCGATTATCCACTGTTGCGAAGACTCGGTGAGATCTCCCTGCATCACCTACTGTCGGCTCGGACAATGCTGGTCTCTGACTAAACTCTGAAGCACTCTTTTGAGGACACATCCTAGCAATATGCCCTTGCTTCCCACACGAGAAACATCCAGAACCTCGACCAAAACCTCTTCCCCCGGACGGAGCATTCGATTGCTGGAAACTCCCACGACTAGGTGCGGATTGAAAACTTAGTGCAGGCTGTCCCGAATTGGTACGATTCCGGTTCCGATCCTTGCGAAACTGAGATTGGCCACCTTGATGAGATTGAAAGTTCTTCTGTCTTGACTGCTGCTGCTGATGACTCCCTTTCGAGGGTCCAAAATGACTCTTAGAAGGTCCTGCTGACTGAGTCTGACCCCCTTGCACAACAGCTCTAGGAGCGGGTACACTACCAATCTGTACTCCTACATGACCACCCAAAGCTAAGGCCAAGTTTTCCTCTACCAAACGAGCCTTTTCGACAGCAACCTCCATGGTCTTAGGTTCGAAGACCCTTACACCACCGCTGATGCGTGCGTTCAAACCTCGAACAAAGTGCTGAACCAACATCCCTTCATCATGGATAATCCCTGCATATTGCTTTAGCTCATAGAAGCGACGTTCATACTGTTCTACTGACATTGCCATTTGCTTAAGATCGTGAAATTCATCTGCCCTACGCTGCCTCCAATGATCTGAGAGGAAGCGAGCCCTGAACCTTTCCAAGAAAAATTCCCAAGTGACCATACTGATATCCATATGCAACTTTTGTTCCTCAAGCTGCCACCAAGTGGACGCGAAACCCCGCAAATGCATAACAGCACATCGAGCCTTGGTATTACTACCGTAGGGGTGCATTTCGAAGCATCGGCCCAAATCAATTAACCAGGTCTCGGCTTCCAAACCTCCTCCAGAGCCATCGAAGGTAGGTGGATGAGCTCTCATTAAGTCCCTCATATGTCCAGCTAATAAAGCATCCTGATCAACTGAAGCTCCCTTGGGCCTTGGAGACCTTTCTCTTTCCCTCACAACCGGCTGATCCCCATTAGGTCTAGGACCCAATCTATCGAGGAGCTCCCCCAGCAGATGCTGCAACTGCCCATCCAACCCCGGCTGTTCCGGAATCGGTCCACCATCTGACGGATTGTTCTGAGAATTCTGTTGCTCCTCAGACTCAGGACCGTGAGAACTTGGTGGTGAAGGATTTGGTTGGTTGGCCCCACGGCCACCACCTCGGCCTCTTCCTCGGCCTCTACCTCTACCTCTGCCTCTGCCTCTAGGCATGCTTCTGCACAACAAGACAAAGGTACACATGAGCTCAAGAGCTAACACGCAAAGGTTACCTAGCAGACATAACTACCCAAAGACCCCAGCGTGTGCAACCTTGGCTCTGATACCAAGTTGTAACGCCCGCCGGGCAAGCCCCAAAGAACAAACATCAAAAGAGCGCAAATAATTTTTTTTTTTTAGAGAAAGATAAATAATCATCACATCAATATTAAATGATCATATATAACAACAACATCAACTATGTCCTTTGGGGCCCCCACGAGAATTACGTTGCAAAAAGACAATAATAAACTTCATTCCAAAAGATATCAAAAGGAACCATAATGACATCATAAGATGAGTACATACATAAATTTTATCCCAAGATAACCCATAATACATTTCATAGCCAATTAAAATTACAAAGTAAATAATTACATTACATCATCTTTCAATGTTACATCATCCATAAAGTTACATCCAGAATCCCAAACATGTGGGATAAATACAATATACAAGTTATCAAAGATACAATGAGATCAACTGTAATAAATCTTCAACTGGATAAGATTGAAGCCACGAATGCTGATGGGGGACCCAACGGTGTGCGGAGCACGTTCCACCCGACCACCCCCGTGCTAAGAGGTGACAGAGAAGTAACTCCGACCAAGAGTGACAATACAAGGGTACAACCAAATAAAAAAATACCAACATAAATCCATCACACAGTACACCAATTCAAAGAGCAACCAATAACATCAAATCACAATGTCCTAAGGATGCAAGATGATAATCATAATATAAATGAGATCATCCAATACATGATAAAGAAGTAATACTTATAAATCAATTTAATTCAAATTCAAACAACAATATAAATCAATTTAACTCAATTCAAACAACAATATAAATCAATTCCCATACCCCACTTCCAGAGGAACACAATAAAACAACACATGGGCAACTAGGGGAGAGTGTCATCGCATAGTCCTACATGGGCTGTCCTGTGCTCTTCCTCCCAACTGGAGGCGCCGGTCCCATCTATGGCTGTCCTGTGCTCTTCCTCCCAACTGGAGGCGCCGGTCCATAGGGTGACTCATGCGGAGCCGTAGACCTCTCGTGAGGACGAGGCCACGACCTTGCCAACCACGGCCTTCTCAGCCTTCCATTAGTCTGCAGAAGCACTAATGAAGACGAGGCATCCATTTTTAAAATCTTGCAATGATATTACTACCCAACCCAACCCTCCTAAGTTAATTATTAGGTTTTCACTTATTTACTAACTCACTCGTGGGTTATCCTGAGCTCTTCCCCTTAAACGGGGCGCCGGCCCCCACGAGGAGCCACTCTCCCTAGAGACCCATCAAAACAAGGGGGTTGTACCATGCCAAACAATAATCATCAAAGTATGACAACAAAGTAATACGCGAGGCACAAATCATCTCGCAAGTGAAAGTACCACAATAAAATCTCATAATTCGGCACACCCCATTAATAGAATATAACTCAACAGAATTTCAAAATAAAAAGATATAAATTCAACAAACCCAACTTCCTCTGGAAGACTAAAGAGTTACATAAAAAAAAGGGTTCCCACATCAAGGAAATAACAATGTCCCTAAACCCAATAAACCAACGAGATTAAATTTCGAAATTAAATACTTAAAAATGATAACCTATTTAATTCTAAGACAGATTACAAAATCATTTTCTTTCCTAAAATACAATCGTATTACAAACAAAATAAATAAATAATGCTGTTAAATCAGCAATTCCCTTTCAAAGTTGAGAATCCTATAAAACAGATTTATTTCTGTTTCGCTACTATTTTCATGGAAACAATTTTTGCTTTATTATATTTTCTAAAACAAAACAAGAAACAAAATCTAACTATACAGATTTATTTTCTAGATAATAGCTGAGTTACAGAAAATAAAATATAAATCAAAACAAAATGTCTATCAAGCAGATTAAACAGTATAGATATATTTTCTTCTGAATAACTATTGCTTTAACAGAAAAATATTATTTAAATAAAAAACGAAACAAAACAGAATATATGCATTTATGCCTTTGTTTAACCATCAGCTATATAAAACAGAATATACTCATCAAAACAAAATTTAATATATATATACATTTTATTTTTAAACAGAAACACAGAATAATTAAATTAACTAATAAATATATATATAAATATATACCAATATATATATATATATATATATTTTGATATATCTTTATAAATATAAATATCCGCAATAAAAGAAATCACCATATAAAAATTCGCGGAGTAATTAAAAAGCTTAACAAATAAAATTCATATGGGAATTTTATTCCCATCTAACACATAACTACTTCGTCGCCCGGCCGTGGCTGTCTACACTTACCCCCATTTGATCGTGCCGTGGACAATCACAGTCTGTCCCACTGACCTGAGTGGTAACTCGGCCAAGGCCTAATCCCACACACACCTAATGAATGAATATAAACAAAATTTGAGCATGCGAAAACTTTCGACCCGGATTAAATTTTTTTATTTTTATTTTATTTTATTTTATTTTTCCTCAAACAATTTCATAAGTTCGAATATATATATATATATACCATATATATATATATATATATATATATATACAGAGATAAGACTATTTTTCAAAGGAAACAGGGAAAAAATATTACTGCATATTTACTGTGTCAAATTGAAAAAAATAGAACAACTGTTTTAATAAAATGCAGACACAGACCAGAATTTCACACCCAGAGATTTACTGGAACTAAAAATTGTCCCTACCCAAATGTATGTTTTAATATATATATATATATATATATATATTTTAAAAAACAATTTGAGACAGCAAACTACTATTTGTTTTCAGATTACACAAAAACCCCTTTTTAATCAACAATAAATCAGAAACCCCAAACAACGATTCAGAAACCCTCAAAGAATTTCAATAAATAACAATTCCATATTTTCTGATTTAACATTTTTGAATTAACCATACCCCCAGAAGATTTTCTTTCTACAGTCATTTAATTTTCATCCCTAAAATAAATTACACACACACAGAAAGCAATTCATATTTAACAGAGAATAATGATTATCAAGAGTAGAACCTGGCGTCCTACGCTTGCAGCAAACTGTAGACGCCTTGCCCCCCTCTTGCTGCACTATTCCTTTGCTGCAAATCTCCCAGCAACAGATCCAGAAAACTTCCTTCCTCTTCCCAATTTCTCCAAAAACAGAAAATACTAAAGACTGAAGAAAATGATTACCAAAAGAATTTTTTTCCAGCATTCGAACCAAATTTCCTCAAACAAAGAGAAACTCACAATAAATTTCATGCCCAAAAGCCCTTTCAATTCCTCTTCCCGTGAATACCAGCAGTCATAATTCAAAAATCAAATAATATTTTGCCCTAATTTCATTTTGATGTTTTCCCAAATAACAAATGCATTTAATTAGCACTAATTAAATTCTAAATTCATAACATAATCTCCAAATAACAAATGCATTTAATTAGAACTAAATAAGTTCTAAATTCATAACATAATCCTTTATTTAAACAATGTATAAATATGCCTCATTTCCACAATTCTTTATTAAACTCAAAAACAACCATTGAGAGATTCCAAATAAATGCAATGTTTCTATTATTTCTAATATTTATTCATTGCCATATTTAATTATTATTTTATGTTTTTATTTTACCAATTACTTAATTATTTAAATTACCACATAAGACCATTCACTATTTTAGACAAATCACATAATCATACAGAGACCAATGTAACCACACAAACGAATGAGACTACTATGCACAAAACAAAACTGTTGTCAACTTGGTACGGAGTTACTTTTCATGTCACCTCAAATAATTCAACTTCCTGCCGTTGGGTTGATTCAATGCTCGCCCAGACCTACCGAAATAGGTGGAATCGAGTCTTATTCCTGCAAAGCCTGCATCCACAAAGTGATATACAATATACATAAAATCAAAGCATTGTGAGGAGGATTCACAGCGTAGCAGGGCGCTCGTGAACGAGTGATGCTACCTGTCCCCTCACCAAAACATATCATCATAAAATTTTACACCACATCATAAATTACTATTCTATAGTCTATTGCATTCCAAATAACTCCATCAAATGATCATAATAGAATGTCATCACAATATCCATGTCATCATAAGAGTATAGTAATAGTCTAAGCTACCACACATAATAGCAACAGTATCAATCACAAATCACAATGTACCAAACAGAAACCACAGTAAATGTCAAAAATCAATAGTAGCATGAGGGGTATTACACAATGATTTATGCAAAATGCATCTAACATCACATGCTTAATTGAAAATTTAAGCTGCATTGTTTGGTATTAAATATGATGAACAAAAAATTTATACAAAATAACCATGTAAAATGACATACACAGTTCATAGCACAATAGTTTCAAAACTCTCAGATCTATTATAGAACGAAGTCAAGGATGACTATTCTGGTGCAGGAGCACATGTTTGATTTCTTGCCTCCATGAGGTCATTTGTAAATAGTTTCTCTATTTTGTGTATTGGGTCTTATAATAAGGTTTATCAAACCAATTTAGAGGTTTTTGAGTCTTAAGAAGTCATATTTTAAGTCATTTGTCAAATAATGTTTAAAGTTGTTCCATATTATAAAAATTGTAAAAGCTACTCAAGAAAGTTGTCAAACAACTTGTCAAAAAGTGTGATTAATGTATTTTGTCAATAAACTAATCAAAAGGTGGTTGCAAATAGCTGGTTTTGGTTGGAAATTTATAAATTCACCCTCCAAAACTCGAATTGGAGGTTGGAGACATTATTTTTGAAGTTGGATGAATGGCAACCTTAAATTTTGTGTGCATTTTCTGATTTTTATATTGTTTCTAGGCTGAAGTTGTGCTTTGTATAGCCTGGTATGGACTAAAATAATGGAGTATCATATATTGTTGGAAATATCTCTATTTCTAGTTTCAAATTATTTTTGTCTCATTGAATTTAATTGAGTTTTCTGGGAGATATGAATCTTTTGGTGAGACTTCCCTATTCTAACAATATTGTGCAGAATTTACAGTCTGAAAAATGTGATGGTACTACAGATTGTAAAGTCTATATTTTGGATCTGAAACCAAATGGATTTTGTTTCCATGTAAATCTACTTTCATTTTCTTCAAGTCTCATCAAATTTCATTAATATTTGAATAAGTTATGATCATTTTTGTGAGGGCAGGTATGAACCCTACCTAGGGTTTGCAGTTTTGGGAAAAATACAATAACTTTCTTTTCCACCATTGGATCTTCATAAAAATTGGAGGAAAGGTCTATAACTATTTTTTCTTCAATCTCACCATAGAGATTGGCTTCATTATTTTTTTGTTTAAGTTATTAATGACTATTTGTTGCATTAAATTGTGGGCTGCCATAGTTATGTTTCCAATGTGATATAGATTGTCTAATAGCATGTGTTATACAAATATTTTTTTGAATTATTGTTGAAGGTTTGTGAGATATGTTTTTGAATCCTCCTAGCTCTACATCAAATTGGTATTAGAGCTTAGAAAGGTCTAGGCTAGTGAGTTTGTGGTTTTGTGTTTTGGTAGTTGTGTATGTGTTGTGCAAGTTGAGGAAAAAAACTGATTGCCTACCTGTGAGGCAAAGTGAAGTGGAAGCAAGGAAATAATTCCTTGTGGAGATTGATTTTTTGAGAAGATTTTTGCAGGAAGAGGAGGAAAGGAAGAGACAAGAGATGATTGACAAAGAGATAGCTGAGTTAAAGCAATAGATGAGGAGAAGGGAAGCAGAGTTCAATGATTTTTATGCAGAGTCCATGATGAAGATCAAACAATGGATCAAACAAGAAACAAGTTGGCACTTGACCCTGAAAAAGAAATTTGAATGGCCCATACAAAAGATTATTCAAAGAAGGAAAAAACAAGCAAGGATAGCAACACATGAGGTAGAGGTAAAATTTTCTAAGCAAAGTGATATTCCAATTATGTTTGAAGATGAACAAACTTCTTTGTTTGTTGATAAACATATTAGTGTTGAGATTAATGATATGGTTGTTGGTAATTAAGTAGTTGATGCAATTGTTGATGAACAAGTAGAGAAGGTTGTTGAGGTTGTTGATAAGGTTGGTACTGATCCGCAAGATGTTGTTGATAATGATAATGTTGCATATTTGTTTACTAATGAGATATATGAAGATTTTCAAGGATATGATGTAGGTTATATATGGTACTCTAATGATGAGAATGAAGATATAGATGATGCTACTGATGTTTATACACAAGAAATGGAGTTTTGGATCCTAGAAGTTGAGAAGATGATGGAGAAGAGATGGTATAAGAAGAAGAGGAAGAAAGTACCAAAGAAGGTTGAAAAAGATAAAGGACAAAGTGCAAAGGAATTGGAAGATTAGGAAGAATACAATTCAAAGGGGATTGAATTCTTTTTCCCCTGGGAGTTTGGTGTAGGAGCATATGTTTGATTTCTTGCCTCCATGAGGCCATTTGTAAATAGTTTCTCTATTTTGTGTATTGGGTCTTATAATAAGGTTTTTCAAACCATTTTAGAGGTTTTTGAGTCTTAGGAAGTCATATTTTAAGTCATTTTTCAAATAATGTTTAAATTTATTCCATATTATAAAAATTGTAAAAGTTGTTCAAGAAAGTTGTCAAGCAACTTGTCAAAAAGTGTCATTAAGGTGTTTTGTCAATAAACTAATCAAAAGATGGTTGCAAATAGTTTGTTTTGGTTAGAAATGTATAAATACACCCTCCAAAACTTTAATTGGGGGTTGGATACATTATTTTTGAAGTTGGATGAATGGCAACCTTAAATTTTGTGTGCATTTTATGATTTTTACATTGTTTCCAGGCTAAAGTTGTGCTTTGTACGGCCTGGTATGGACTGAAATAATGGAGTATCATATATGGATGGAAAGATATTTGTTTCTAATTTCCAATTTTTTTTTCTAATTTAATTTTATTGAGTTCTTGGAGATATTACTATTTTGGTGAGACTGCCCTATTCTAACAATATTGTGCAGAATTTACAGTCTGAAAAATGTGATGGTACGGATTGTAAAGTCTATATTTTGGATCTAAAACAAATTGTATTTTATTTCCATGTGAGTCTAATTTCATTATGTTCAAGTCTCATCAAATTTCATTAATATTTGAATAAGTTATGACCATTTTTGTGAGGGCAGGTATGAACCCTACCTAGGGTTTACAGGTTTGGAAAAAATGCAATAACTTTTGTTTCCACCATTGGATCTTCATAAAAATTGTAGAAAAGGTCTATAAATATGTTATCTTCAATCTCGCTGGAGTGATTGACTTCATTATTTTTTTTGTGAAAGTTATTAATGACTATTTGTTGCATTAAATTGTGGGTTGTCATAGTTATGTTTCCAATGTGATATAGAATGTCTAATAGCATGTGTTATACAAAGATTGCTTTGAATTATTGTTGAAGGTTTGTGAGATATGTTTTTGAATCCTCCTAGCTCTGCATCATATTCTTACAATAGCCTCATACGCAAGCAACACCACAATGTATTTTTCGATAATGTAACTTAACCAATACATTTTCTTGCCTTACAAAGAAAAAGAACGGCAAATAACAGTTTGTTATAGGAAGCTTTGAAGAGATGATGGAAAAAGAGTATCATGCAACATATTGGTAGAAGCCAAGCAGTCTATGTAACACTCGTAAGATGTATTAAGATGATACTTAAGATTCAGATGTATGTCGCTCTCCAGTGTTTCCCTGTTTGTTCTTTTACAATTCGCTTGTTTCTCTATATTATCTAATGGTAAATAGTGGAGCCCAACTTTACAATATATGCATGTATATATATATATATGTATCTATATATGTACATGTATATATATGTATGTGTCTAGATGTATATGTATATATATGTTTCCATATATGTATATATATATATATATATATGTATGTATTGTGGTGTAATCGCATAGTAGAAAGTAAATGCAATGTTCAATGTTACAGTGTGGGGAAGTGTACTACAAAATATGCAAGAAAATATATTGATTTAGTTGCATTTCCATACGAGCCATTCTGGCATTATCAATATGTTACACGTACTGCACAATTAAATGTTTTGTTCTTATCAACATGTCAATACTCTATGACTCAATGTTATAACTATATAGTTGTGATTTTTATAGAGCATAGACAACACTTATACATGCTACTTTAAACTCTACTTATAATCATAGTGTACATAATTACACATAAACATAATATACAAACCTGTTTAGATATACATATGTATGTATATCTTTGTCTACATATATGCATATATATATCTGCCTATACGGGTATTTTTATATATCAATCAGGGAATTGAGTTCATATATATATGTGCATATGTATATGTCTATCTGCTAGGGCACTCAATACAATTTTTCTCTTTGTGTGTGATATTTACTATCAAACAAGTGTTATTCTAATACCTGTTATATAATTCCTCTATTTGTTTTCAATATGTACTATGAAATAATGTAGCTTGAATCTTATATCAATATGTTTCATGATATCCTTTTCCCCTCATCTATTTCAAGATTTATAGATACTGCACGATTAAATGTTGTCTTCTAAGGAAATAACAAATTCAAACAAATAGCCTATCAGCTAAAGATATAAAGTTCAACAAATAAGAGACAATGTAACTATTGTTATCTTTTGCAATTAAAGCTATAAGCACATTTAGTCAACTATTACATATATTACTTGTTTTGTGTGAATATGTTTTATTATATTCTTTCCTTTATTGTCCATTCTTCTATATATTCCACTTACCAATCTTGTTCTAATCGTCTTCAAATCGTATTATGCTTTTTCTTTACTAGGATATCTTTTTCCCCTCTAATTCTTAAGACACAAAAAACCATACAATGTTATAGAATTTGGTTCAAAACACCCATCTTTCTGCACATTCCAATCGCCAGACATATATATTGAGACAACCGTGGGTTTAATGCTTTTGGATTCTACCACGTATATTTGTTGTTGCTTATATACATAGACACACAGATTCTCACACGCACTTTCCCATCAAAAAAACATACTCTATTTTATTCATTGTATTTGTCATTGTTTTGACAACTCTCTTTTCAACATTTTTAGTGCATTTCTTATACACAGTTGTTTGCTAGTATCCCATGTATTCAAAATCTCCCATTTTATCTCTTTCTATTTACAACAAACAATGCTAACCTATTTTATTCTATGTGTATATTTTTTCCTTTCTAATGTTGCACAAAAGCAATATGCATCGATCTATGTGGTTATGAATAACAACCAAACACTACTCTCATGTGCTTCTGAGTGGACAAATAAACTATTCATAGCATCACACTGTTTATCCACGGAAGCACATGAGACTGGTGTCTATTGAACTACATTCCACTAAAGCAAGCAATTTTTACAATACTTTGCTATTGAACCAACACCATACCACTGAAAACCCCCATAATTTCCATGCTCCACATTGCCATTAAAGAACGCAAGTCAAGTCACCACTGATATAAGTCGACAAGGACAAGATTTAATTGCAATAAAACCATGCATAGAGAATGATTATGTCTTTCAAGTCTCCAAAATGGGTATAATGGAAAAAATACAAAAAAATAACAATGAAGATTTTTTACACACAACTGTTCGCCAGCATGCCATTTATTCAAAATGTTTCATTTTATCTCTTTCTTTTTTTAACAAATATTGCTAACTTCTTTTACTCTATATCTATATTATTTACTTTATAATGTTGCACATATACAATAGACATTCAAGAAAATTACTGTGTTGTAAATTCTCTATTCCACATCCTTTCATGCTTGAACAACTTGGCCCAACCATCTTTTACTTGTAATTCTTAACTTTTTTTCCAATAGTTGTTTCTAAATGTCTCTACTCTTCTTATTGTGTGATATATGGTAAGAGTGCTTGAGATTTTCCATGGACCTTACCTTCTTTTCTTGCTCGAGGGCTTGGATAGAGCCCATGAGGCTTCATGATGCCAATATGGTAGGGAGGACAACGAGCATGGCTTTACTGGTTTTGTAATTTATCATCAATATATTTGTTACTCCTTATATACATGGACAAATAACACTAACCTATTTTATTCTATATTTATATTTTCCCCTTTCTAATGTTGCAAAAATATAAAAGACATTGAAGCAAATTAGTCTATTGTAAATTGTGTATGTCAAGTTACTTGTGATTCTTAAGTGCTCTTCCAATAGTTGTTTTAGAATATCTTTTTTTTGTTTTTGTGTCATATATGCTAAGAGTCCTTGAAATTTTCCATGGACCTTACTTGTCTTTTTTCTCAGGGGTTTGGCTAGAGCCCATGAGGCTTCATGATGCCAATATGGTAGGGAGGACAACAAGCATGGATTTAGTGCTTTTAGATTCTATCATCGTATATTTGTTGCTACTTATATACATAGACACGCAAATTCTGACACGCACTTGCCCATCAAAAAAACATACTCTATTCTATTCATTGTCTTTGTCATTGTTTCCACAACTCTCTTTCCACCATTTTTAGTAGATTACTTATGCACAATTGTTTTCCAGTATCGCATGTATTCAAAATCTCCTATTTTATCTCTTTTTTATTTACAACAAACAATGCTAACCTATTTTATTCTGTCTATATCTTTTGCTTTATAATGTTGCACAAAAGCAATAGGCATACAAGGGAATTATTATATTGTAAATTGTCTATTTCATATTCTTTCCTACTCCAACAAGTTGATCTAATGCTGCTCACTCTTGTTGAACACCACTAACATGACATGTAAGTACAAAACTTTCATATTATCAATAAATAGATTTCGTTAACCAACTGTAAATATTGTTAATTATTCTGCTTATTCTTTTTGCAATGAAATGTGATTCTACCAAGAATATAACTTTCCATGTAGGCTATTAAGTTTACTCAATGGCATGCTATGTGATTCAAAAACATGAAACTATTCTTTGCTAATGACCATCTTCATTTTGTAGGTGGAAATCTGCATAATTATAATCATCAGATATGTTGTTCATTGAATACATATTTATGTAGCACATATTTCATTTAAAATGGTGGATATAAAGAACCAAAAGCAATGATCTTTCCCTGCAAGGTATGCAAGGAAATGTTATAAAATCCGTGGCATTTGCCATGTCTTTAAAATTCATGACGTTCATCATGAAATTATAAGTTATGGAATTTTACATGGGTTTTATAACATTTATGACTTCACACCCTATAGTCCAAAAGTGCTCTGGTGTGTACACGTTGGATTTTCCATGTGGAAATTCTTTCAATTCAATATTACATATACATTTGCTTCAACACAGGTGCTCCACAAAATTTTTTTGCCTCTCCCAACTATATCAAGCTAGCATCTTAGTAAATAGATTCAATTGACTAACCATAAATACCATTAATTATTTTTACTTTTCCATTGTCTTTGATCGTTCTGTACATATACTTAGTTAATTTTAATGCTTCCTTTTTTATTCCAACGGGTTGAGTACAAAATATTTTTGGAAGTCAAATAAATCATTATTTGATTAATTTATTGTTCATGTCTTTGGTTCTCTATTTATTGTTGCTTTTGATACTAGGTTGAAGGGGATTAACACTGATGCATTGTGAAATGTGTGAGAAAGTATATTGATTAAGTTGCATTGTCAAGAGAGCCATTGTGGTGTTGGTCTGTTAGCACATTATTTATTGTTCATGCCTTTTGTTCTGTGCTTATTGTTCTTGTTGATAGCAGGTTGTAGGTTTTTATATTAATTAAGATGTATTGTGCAAATAGAGAGTGCAGTGTTGCTTTAGTAGCAGACCATTGTTAAAATCATCGCGTTCTACTCTGGTTTCCCATTTCACATCATTCAATTTTTTCTTACATACATATATGTATATGAACAAATTCTTGTATAGATTTACTATTGTGTTTTCCATATTGCCTCAAAAAAAGGCCTATGTTCTAATTCAATTAAAAGAATAATGTATGCTGAATTTCCATGGTATCTCCCATGCATGTTTCATTCTTCTCTTGCTTGGGGCTCTCGATATAGGCCATGCACCCTCATTATTCCATTATCATAGGAAGACAAACAAGCATGGGTTTTGTAGTTCTACATTTAATGTCATACATTTTTTCTTACATATATATATGTCTAGAAAAAAATTGTATAGATTTGGTGACATCTTTCTAATGTTCCCTCCAAACAATATGTACCTTCTAATTCAATTAAAATACCTTGAAAAAGTATGCATGTCAATTGAATCCTAAAATTATGAAGTTGATACTACTTATAACGACACTTTTTGTATTTCTTCCTATTCTCAAAAAGATATGATTGGGTTGAGTGATTATAGTGGGCCTTCTTTATTCATACATATGTAGACACATATATATACTTTGTGCATCTTTGTTGCCATACACATAGTTTTTTTTCATTTTCAATGAAGCTTGTGGAGTTATACTCTGTTATACATGGGTGTTTTGCATAAATTATTAATTTATTGTTAATGTCTTCTTGTTATATGTTTCTTTAGCTTTATACCTATTACCATAGGAGCAATTATAGTTAAATCTACTTTATGTCATTGTTGGTCTACTGTATTGATTATTTCTGTATATCTTTGGTGTTACAACTATTAGCATAGGAGGAATTGTAGCTATCTGTCTATAGGGTTTATGGATGTATGAAACCATTGACATATTGGAGATAAAATCACGTTGGTGGGTGTTTATTGTTATCCTAATAGCTCTTTTTACAATTTCTCTATTAGTATATGATATTTAGTGTTAGGTGATGTAGCTCGAATTTTCAATGGAGGTTGTGGCCTTATACTAATGTTTGGATGGGTGTTTTGCATACATGATTAATTTATTGTTAATGTGTTCTTATATGTTTCTATCTTTGGCATTATAGCAATTTTTGAGACTTGGAAGAGACTACTTCTCTTTGCAGGTGGAGAAATTGTAGTTAAATGTTCTTCCTTTCCTGGGAAAAATATGGTTAGGGTTACTAATATTTGGTTGTTCAGTATTATGCTAATTGGTCTTTTACAATTTATGTATTTCTTCCTATTGTCGAAGAGATATGGTTGGGATGAGTGATTTTTGTGGCCCTACAATTTGTTAGCCACTTTCTAACTATTAAATCCTATTCCCGAACACAATAAACATTTTCCCATTTTAATGAATCAAACAATTGATTTACCTATACAAAAACATCAAATAAACACTTTATTAATAGAAAATATATAATACCTTAAATTTTGGACAAAAATTATAATTATTAAGAAAACTAATACTTTCCAAATTTCAATTGTATTTAATTTAGAAAATGTGATTTATAAAGAAAAAAAATTTAAAAATCATTTTCCTAATATTATTTAAGAAAACTAATACTTTACAAATTTCAATTGTATTCAATTGAGAAAATGTGATTTATAAAGAAAAAATAAATAATAAATAGACAACGAAAGACATGAACAATAAATTATTGATTTTGGGAAAATACCCATAAAAAATGACTTACAAATTTTGTGCCACAATAGTTTTATAGCCCTCCAGCTTGCTCAAAAATGAAACCAAGGCTGACGATCTTAATAATGGTCTGCTGTCAAACCCACATGACAATGGCTCTTTCAACAATACAATTTAATCAACGTATGCCATACAAAATGGTAAGTGTTTGTTGATACACCAGTTGAGCATATTCATTGTTCTAATATAATGATGTCAACTATTTTTGCTGCCTTGTGAAATGAGAAACTCTGGTGTTTATGTTATTTAATCCTCAACTTCAAGTTTTCCATGTATTAGTATTCATATCTATCTTACAATAATTAAATCATAATCAATCAATTGATTCATCAACTAGACAAAAATATCAAATATAGATGTGCATCTAGGCCTAACAACTATTACAATATAATACATATAAAATTATATGATAGCTTACATTTTTGACAAAAATGATTATTAGTAAAAAATCTAATTATTTAAAAATTTAAATTCTATTTAATTTTCCACAACTAATTTATTAAGAAATTTTTTATTCAAAAATTATTCTCCTAAGATTAATTTCATAATCAATTTGTGGATTTATTTAAATCAAATATGAGAGGAATGTGATAAGAGATTAATTAAATAAAGATCTTGATTTATTTAATTAAAAGAGATGATTGTTAGATTAAATAAAATAAGGTTTTAATTTATTTAATTTAAATAGATAGACTTTAAAGATTTAATCAAATAAAATGGACTATTTAATTAAATGGGGATAATTAGATCAAAATGATTGATTTAATTAACAAAAGAGAGAGACTTAATTAGATAAAATGATTTATTTAATTAAGGGAAGGAAATTGATGAATTTAATCAAATAAGGAAACTTGATTAAATGGTTAGACCGAAGGATGATTCAGGATGAAACAATGTTATTAGGCGGGATCAAATACACAATGTCAATCGGTACATTTTACGTGTCTACATTTTGCCCCTCTTTGAAGCAATGCACTTGTTGCATTGGTTCAAAGAATAATCTTGTCGAGATCAAAGTTAAAAATTCTCCAATATTATGATGCCCCACTATTGCCCCAATGTGAAGAATTATGTTGGTATATTGCCCCCTCGAGAGATCGAGCGAAGAGGTTTGATTTGAGGGTTGATCTCTCGACAAAGAGGTTCAAGATTAGTTCAGCTCGTATGTTTGATGTAGACATATTTGATGATGTAGATAGTCATCAGCCATAGCTAGCCTTGTGCCTATTTTGATATATTACATCCACTTGATCCTAATTTGTAGCATGACACTGACATTATTGATGATATGAGATGATTATGATGTTTATATGTAATGGATGATATGATGATGCATGGATGATATGGATGCACATGATATGATATGATGATGCTTTTATGATTATGTGTATGGGTGATAGATGTATGGTATATGATATGTTTAGAATAACCAATCTATATTATGCAATGATGGGGATGAATGCATGTGGTATGATTAATGCTTTCTATATGATATGATATTTATTATGCAATATGTTGATAGTTTGTGGATGCAAGATAGATGCAATGATGATGATTTATGATTAACTATCATGGTACCATGTTAGCATGAAGGGAAGTAAGAAGCAAATAAAATGATGACAAGAGACACGAACAAGCCATGAGATGATGATGATAATGATGATGATTACTTTCCAAGGAATTGGGATTTTCAAAGGGCCAATTTTCTTATGTTTGATAACACATGTGGTATGATGCATCAAGGTATAGAGAACCAAGATGGCGTTGTACCCAATGTGATGAACTTTGACTTGAAAATCAAATAGGAGTATCCTTGTTCACACCTGACATACGAAAACCTTGCTAGGATGCATTTTAGATGTTTCAAACACCTCAGGCCAAAACATAGAAAGGTATAACCTTTCAATGCAATAGTCAGCAAGTTGCCCAAAACACCCTCAATACATAACTAACAAAGCAAGTATTCACCAAGTTATATTACAAGAGCATCCAACAAGCACGGAAAACAAAATATAATGATCGTTGCCCCATTCCTATTTCTCTAAATCCTCAGTTCGGATATCATCAAGAAGTCCTTAGAATGAGCACAATAAGATAAGTCTAAAGAAAAAGATAACGTAAACAAACAAGCTGATGTTCTTCAATGCCGCTTGAACCAAAAGGGGATGTGTTTTTAAGGATAAGAACTGAAACTATTGCCAAAAGATAATGCCCATTGTAGGAAGGATTCATCCTAGGATATGTTAGTGGATGGCGGCACATCATTTCATTTATCCAAAGCGTTCTTTCAAATAATTGATATGGGACCAATTGATGATGCGTTACCGACACAAAGAGTTGCCCAACTTGTTTATGCACTGACTTAGGCCTAAGACTTGATGTTTTGAGTTTTCACTTTTCACTTGCTAGACTTGTTTCTGATTATCTTATCAAAGATTGAGGATGACGATCGTTTATTATGAGTGATGTTATTGCAAGTGCAAGCGAGATGAGATGGATAGATTTTTTCAAATATTTGGATGTTTTAGATCTTTTTGAGATGTTTTGAGGATGTTTTTGGTATTTTCATGATTTTTACAAATGTTTTGATTTTTTGATTTTTTTAATGTTTTGGAGTTTTCTGAGATTTTATGAATGTTTTTGGATTTTGATGCCTCGGGGACTGATCAAATATTAGCCTTGCCTACGTTTAAGCTTAGAGATGACGTAGTTCAGATGGCATGTTTTTGATTTTTTCTGGCTTTTATGAATGTTTTTGGATTTTTCGCATGTTTTGAATGTTTTTGGATTTTCTTGGTTTTTTTGAATGTTTTTGGATTTTTCTCATGATTTTGATGTTTTGGATATCGATGATATCAGTGCTCTATTTGGGATTTTTTTGAAAACCAAGCTAAGGTTGATTGATCAAATTGATGGATTGATGATGATAACATTGTTGAGGATACACAACAATGCAAGGATAGTGTTATTCAACACAAGGATTGTACGGATATGCCAAGATGATGAGTAATTGATTGATTT
>VDFB02299983.1:0-19893 GCA_007258455.2 Sequoia sempervirens | reverse complement strand
AAAAGAGAAAGATAAATAATCATCACATCAATATTAAATGATCATATATAACAACAACATCAACTATGTCCTTTGGGGCCCCCACAAGAATTACGTTGCAAAAAGACAATAATAAACTTCATTCCAAAAGATATCAAAAGGAACCATAATGACATCATAAGATGAGTACATACATAAATTTTATCCCAAGATAACCCATAATACATTTCATAGCCAATTAAAATTACAAAGTAAATAATTACATTACATCATCTTTCAATGTTACATCATCCATAAAGTTACATCCAGAATCCCAAACATGTGGGATAAATACAATATACAAGTTATCAAAGATACAATGAGATCAACTGTAATAAATCTTCAACTGGATAAGATTGAAGCCACGAATGCTGATGGGGGACCCAACGGTGTGCGGAGCACGTTCCACCCGACCACCCCCGTGCTAAGAGGTGACAGAGAAGTAACTCCGACCAAGAGTGACAATACAAGGGTACAACCAAATAAAAAAATACCAACATAAATCCATCACACAATACACCAATTCAAAGAGCAACCAATAACATCAAATCACAATGTCCTAAGGATGTAAGATGATAACCATAATATAAATGAGATCATCCAATACATGATAAAGAAGTAATACTTATAAATCAATTTAATTCAAATTCAAACAACAATATAAATCAATTTAACTCAATTCAAACAACAATATAAATCAATTCCCATACCCCACTTCCAGAGGAACACAATAAAACAACACATGGGCAACTAGGGGAGAGTGTCATCGCATAGTCCTACATGGGCTGTCCTGTGCTCTTCCTCCCAACTGGAGGTGCCGGTCCCATCTATGGCTGTCCTATGCTCTTCCTCCCAACTGGAGGTGCCGGTCCATAGGGTGACTCATGCGGAGCCGTAGACCTCTCGTGAGGACGAGGCCACGACCTTGCCAACCACGGCCTTCTCAGCCTTCCATTAGTCTGCAGAAGCACTAATGAAGACGAGGCATCCATTTTTAAAATCTTGCAATGATATTACTACCCAACCCAACCCTCCTACGTTAATTATTAGGTTTTCACTTATTTACTAACTCACTCGTGGGTTATCCTGAGCTCTTCCCCTTAAACGGGGCGTCGGCCCCCACGAGGAGCCACTCTCCCTAGAGACCCATCAAAACAAGGGGGTTGTACCATGCCAAACAATAATCATCAAAGTATGAAAACAAAGTAATACACGAGGCACAAATCATCTCGCAAGTGAAAGTACCACAATAAAATCTCATAATTCGGCACACCCCATTAATAGAATATAACTCAACAGAATTTCAAAATAAAAAGATATAAATTCAACAAACCCAACTTCCTCTGGAAGACTAAAAAGTTACATAAAAAAAAAGGGTTCCCACATCAAGGAAATAACAATGTCCCTAAACCCAATAAACCAACGAGATTAAATTTCGAAATTAAATACTTAAAAATGATAACCTATTTAATTCTAAGACAGATTACAAAAATCATTTTTCTTTCCTAAAATACAATCGTATTACAAACAAAATAAATAAATAATGCTATTAAATCAGCAATTCCCTTTCAAAGTTGAGAATCCTATAAAACAGATTTATTTCTATTTGGCTACTATTTTTCATGGAAACAATTTTGCTTTATTATATTTTCTAAAACAAAACAAGAAACAAAATCTAACTATCTGATTTATTTTCTAGATAATAAATTTGTGAATAAAATATAAATCAAAACAAAATGTCTATCAAGCAAATTAAGCAGAATTATAGATATATATTTTCTTGAATAACTATTGTGTGCTATGAAAATATTATTTAAATAAAAAAAATGAAACAAAGCGAGAATATATGCATTTATGCCTTTGTTTAACTATCAGCTATATAAAATAGAATATACTCATCAAAACAAAATTTACTATATATATACTTTTTTTTTCTTTAACAGAAAACACAGAATATTTAAATTAACTAATCTTTATAAATATAAATATCCGTAATAAAAGAAATCACCATAAAAATTTGCGGAGTAATTAAAAAGCTTAACAAATAAAATTCTTATGGGAATTTTACTCCCATCGAACACAGCCTAATCTGGCTACTGTCATGGAGAGAAGTCTATTTGACAAGCCAATGGCACCCACGGATCACAGGTGGGACAACTCATAGGTCATTCCACTGACCATATGGTGGTGGTGGGTACGGCCAAGGCCGACCCCCACACACAGCCCAAGGTAATGAATATAAACAAAATTTGAGTATTGCGAAAACTTCGACGGATTTAAATTTTTTTATTTTTGTTTTTTTTTTCTCAAACAATTTCATAAGTTCGAATATATATATATATACATATATATATATATATATATATATATATATATATATATATATATATATATATATATATATATATACAGTAGATAAAGACTATTTTTAAAGGAAATGTGGAAAATATTATCAGTATATTTAATGTGGCTTCAAATTGAAAAAAAAAATAGAACAATTGTTTTAATAAAATGTACACAGACCAAGGAATTTCACACCCAGAGATTCTGGAACTAAAAATTGTCCCTACCCAAATGTATGTAATATATATATATATATATATATATATATATATATTTTAAAAACAATTTGAGACAGCAAACTACTATTTGTTTTCAGATTACACAAAAACCCCTTTTTAATCAACAATAAATCAGAAACCCCAAACAACGATTCAGAAACCCTCAAAGAATTTCAATAAATAACAATTCCATATTTTCTGATTTAACATTTTTGAATTAACCATACCCCCAGAAGATTTTCTTTCTACAGTCATTTAATTTTCATCCCTAAAATAAATTACACACACACAGAAAGCAATTCATATTTAACAGAGAATAATGATTATCAAGAGTAGAACCTGGCGTCCTACGCTTGCAGCAAACTGTAGACGCCTTGCCCCCTCTTGCTGCACTATTCCTTTGCTGCAAATCTCCCAGCAACAGATCCAGAAAACTTCCTTCCTCTTCCCAATTTCTCCAAAAACAGAAAATACTAAAGACTGAAGAAAATGATTACCAAAAGAATTTTTTTTCCAGCATTCGAACCAAATTCCCTCCAACAAAGAGAAACTCACAATAAATTTCATGCCCAAAAGCCCTTTCAATTCCTCTTCCCGTGAATACCAGCAGTCATAATTCAAAAATCAAATAATATTTTGCCCTAATTTCATTTTGATGTTTTCCCAAATAACAAATGCATTTAATTAGCACTAATTAAATTCTAAATTCATAACATAATCTCCAAATAACAAATGCATTTAATTAGAACTAAATAAGTTCTAAATTCATAACATAATCCTTTATTTAAACAATGTATAAATATGCCTCATTTCCACAATTCTTTATTAAACTCAAAAACAACCATTGAGAGATTCCAAATAAATGCAATGTTTCTATTATTTCTAATATTTATTCATTGCCATATTTAATTATTATTTTATGTTTTTATTTTACCAATTACTTAATTATTTAAATTACCACATAAGACCATTCACTATTTTAGACAAATCACATAATCATACAGAGACCAATGTAACCACACAAACGAATGAGACTACTATGCACAAAACAAAACTGTTGTCAACTTGGTACGGAGTTACTTTTCATGTCACCTCAAATAATTCAACTTCCTGCCGTTGGGTTGATTCAATGCTCGCCCAGACCTACCGAAATAGGTGGAATCGAGTCTTATTCCTGCAAAGCCTGCATCCACAAAGTGATATACAATATACATAAAATCAAAGCATTGTGAGGAGGATTCACAGCGTAGCAGGGCGCTCGTGAACGAGTGATGCTACCTGTCCCCTCACCAAAACATATCATCATAAAATTTTACACCACATCATAAATTACTATTCTATAGTCTATTGCATTCCAAATAACTCCATCAAATGATCATAATAGAATGTCATCACAATATCCATGTCATCATAAGAGTATAGTAATAGTCTAAGCTACCACACATAATAGCAACAGTATCAATCACAAATCACAATGTACCAAACAGAAACCACAGTAAATGTCAAAAATCAATAGTAGCATGAGGGGTATTACACAATGATTTATGCAAAATGCATCTAACATCACATGCTTAATTGAAAATTTAAGCTGCATTGTTTGGTATTAAATATGATGAACAAAAAATTTATACAAAATAACCATGTAAAATGACATACACAGTTCATAGCACAATAGTTTCAAAACTCTCAGATCTATTATAGAACGAAGTCAAGGATGACTATTCTGGTGCAGGAGCACATGTTTGATTTCTTGCCTCCATGAGGTCATTTGTAAATAGTTTCTCTATTTTGTGTATTGGGTCTTATAATAAGGTTTATCAAACCAATTTAGAGGTTTTTGAGTCTTAAGAAGTCATATTTTAAGTCATTTGTCAAATAATGTTTAAAGTTGTTCCATATTATAAAAATTGTAAAAGCTACTCAAGAAAGTTGTCAAACAACTTGTCAAAAAGTGTGATTAATGTATTTTGTCAATAAACTAATCAAAAGGTGGTTGCAAATAGCTGGTTTTGGTTGGAAATTTATAAATTCACCCTCCAAAACTCGAATTGGAGGTTGGAGACATTATTTTTGAAGTTGGATGAATGGCAACCTTAAATTTTGTGTGCATTTTCTGATTTTTATATTGTTTCTAGGCTGAAGTTGTGCTTTGTATAGCCTGGTATGGACTAAAATAATGGAGTATCATATATTGTTGGAAATATCTCTATTTCTAGTTTCAAATTATTTTTGTCTCATTGAATTTAATTGAGTTTTCTGGGAGATATGAATCTTTTGGTGAGACTTCCCTATTCTAACAATATTGTGCAGAATTTACAGTCTGAAAAATGTGATGGTACTACAGATTGTAAAGTCTATATTTTGGATCTGAAACCAAATGGATTTTGTTTCCATGTAAATCTACTTTCATTTTCTTCAAGTCTCATCAAATTTCATTAATATTTGAATAAGTTATGATCATTTTTGTGAGGGCAGGTATGAACCCTACCTAGGGTTTGCAGTTTTGGGAAAAATACAATAACTTTCTTTTCCACCATTGGATCTTCATAAAAATTGGAGGAAAGGTCTATAACTATTTTTTCTTCAATCTCACCATAGAGATTGGCTTCATTATTTTTTTGTTTAAGTTATTAATGACTATTTGTTGCATTAAATTGTGGGCTGCCATAGTTATGTTTCCAATGTGATATAGATTGTCTAATAGCATGTGTTATACAAATATTTTTTTGAATTATTGTTGAAGGTTTGTGAGATATGTTTTTGAATCCTCCTAGCTCTACATCAAATTGGTATTAGAGCTTAGAAAGGTCTAGGCTAGTGAGTTTGTGGTTTTGTGTTTTGGTAGTTGTGTATGTGTTGTGCAAGTTGAGGAAAAAAACTGATTGCCTACCTGTGAGGCAAAGTGAAGTGGAAGCAAGGAAATAATTCCTTGTGGAGATTGATTTTTTGAGAAGATTTTTGCAGGAAGAGGAGGAAAGGAAGAGACAAGAGATGATTGACAAAGAGATAGCTGAGTTAAAGCAATAGATGAGGAGAAGGGAAGCAGAGTTCAATGATTTTTATGCAGAGTCCATGATGAAGATCAAACAATGGATCAAACAAGAAACAAGTTGGCACTTGACCCTGAAAAAGAAATTTGAATGGCCCATACAAAAGATTATTCAAAGAAGGAAAAAACAAGCAAGGATAGCAACACATGAGGTAGAGGTAAAATTTTCTAAGCAAAGTGATATTCCAATTATGTTTGAAGATGAACAAACTTCTTTGTTTGTTGATAAACATATTAGTGTTGAGATTAATGATATGGTTGTTGGTAATTAAGTAGTTGATGCAATTGTTGATGAACAAGTAGAGAAGGTTGTTGAGGTTGTTGATAAGGTTGGTACTGATCCGCAAGATGTTGTTGATAATGATAATGTTGCATATTTGTTTACTAATGAGATATATGAAGATTTTCAAGGATATGATGTAGGTTATATATGGTACTCTAATGATGAGAATGAAGATATAGATGATGCTACTGATGTTTATACACAAGAAATGGAGTTTTGGATCCTAGAAGTTGAGAAGATGATGGAGAAGAGATGGTATAAGAAGAAGAGGAAGAAAGTACCAAAGAAGGTTGAAAAAGATAAAGGACAAAGTGCAAAGGAATTGGAAGATTAGGAAGAATACAATTCAAAGGGGATTGAATTCTTTTTCCCCTGGGAGTTTGGTGTAGGAGCATATGTTTGATTTCTTGCCTCCATGAGGCCATTTGTAAATAGTTTCTCTATTTTGTGTATTGGGTCTTATAATAAGGTTTTTCAAACCATTTTAGAGGTTTTTGAGTCTTAGGAAGTCATATTTTAAGTCATTTTTCAAATAATGTTTAAATTTATTCCATATTATAAAAATTGTAAAAGTTGTTCAAGAAAGTTGTCAAGCAACTTGTCAAAAAGTGTCATTAAGGTGTTTTGTCAATAAACTAATCAAAAGATGGTTGCAAATAGTTTGTTTTGGTTAGAAATGTATAAATACACCCTCCAAAACTTTAATTGGGGGTTGGATACATTATTTTTGAAGTTGGATGAATGGCAACCTTAAATTTTGTGTGCATTTTATGATTTTTACATTGTTTCCAGGCTAAAGTTGTGCTTTGTACGGCCTGGTATGGACTGAAATAATGGAGTATCATATATGGATGGAAAGATATTTGTTTCTAATTTCCAATTTTTTTTTCTAATTTAATTTTATTGAGTTCTTGGAGATATTACTATTTTGGTGAGACTGCCCTATTCTAACAATATTGTGCAGAATTTACAGTCTGAAAAATGTGATGGTACGGATTGTAAAGTCTATATTTTGGATCTAAAACAAATTGTATTTTATTTCCATGTGAGTCTAATTTCATTATGTTCA
Source organism: Sequoia sempervirens (assembly GCA_007258455.2). Taxonomy (NCBI): domain Eukaryota; kingdom Viridiplantae; phylum Streptophyta; class Pinopsida; order Cupressales; family Cupressaceae; genus Sequoia; species Sequoia sempervirens. The sequence goes on along the minus strand of VDFB02299983.1, from coordinate 12,913 downwards.
AGTCTCATCAAATTTCATTAATATTTGAATAAGTTATGACCATTTTTGTGAGGGCAGGTATGAACCCTACCTAGGGTTTACAGGTTTGGAAAAAATGCAATAACTTTTGTTTCCACCATTGGATCTTCATAAAAATTGTAGAAAAGGTCTATAAATATGTTATCTTCAATCTCGCTGGAGTGATTGACTTCATTATTTTTTTTGTGAAAGTTATTAATGACTATTTGTTGCATTAAATTGTGGGTTGTCATAGTTATGTTTCCAATGTGATATAGAATGTCTAATAGCATGTGTTATACAAAGATTGCTTTGAATTATTGTTGAAGGTTTGTGAGATATGTTTTTGAATCCTCCTAGCTCTGCATCATATTCTTACAATAGCCTCATACGCAAGCAACACCACAATGTATTTTTCGATAATGTAACTTAACCAATACATTTTCTTGCCTTACAAAGAAAAAGAACGGCAAATAACAGTTTGTTATAGGAAGCTTTGAAGAGATGATGGAAAAAGAGTATCATGCAACATATTGGTAGAAGCCAAGCAGTCTATGTAACACTCGTAAGATGTATTAAGATGATACTTAAGATTCAGATGTATGTCGCTCTCCAGTGTTTCCCTGTTTGTTCTTTTACAATTCGCTTGTTTCTCTATATTATCTAATGGTAAATAGTGGAGCCCAACTTTACAATATATGCATGTATATATATATATATGTATCTATATATGTACATGTATATATATGTATGTGTCTAGATGTATATGTATATATATGTTTCCATATATGTATATATATATATATATATATGTATGTATTGTGGTGTAATCGCATAGTAGAAAGTAAATGCAATGTTCAATGTTACAGTGTGGGGAAGTGTACTACAAAATATGCAAGAAAATATATTGATTTAGTTGCATTTCCATACGAGCCATTCTGGCATTATCAATATGTTACACGTACTGCACAATTAAATGTTTTGTTCTTATCAACATGTCAATACTCTATGACTCAATGTTATAACTATATAGTTGTGATTTTTATAGAGCATAGACAACACTTATACATGCTACTTTAAACTCTACTTATAATCATAGTGTACATAATTACACATAAACATAATATACAAACCTGTTTAGATATACATATGTATGTATATCTTTGTCTACATATATGCATATATATATCTGCCTATACGGGTATTTTTATATATCAATCAGGGAATTGAGTTCATATATATATGTGCATATGTATATGTCTATCTGCTAGGGCACTCAATACAATTTTTCTCTTTGTGTGTGATATTTACTATCAAACAAGTGTTATTCTAATACCTGTTATATAATTCCTCTATTTGTTTTCAATATGTACTATGAAATAATGTAGCTTGAATCTTATATCAATATGTTTCATGATATCCTTTTCCCCTCATCTATTTCAAGATTTATAGATACTGCACGATTAAATGTTGTCTTCTAAGGAAATAACAAATTCAAACAAATAGCCTATCAGCTAAAGATATAAAGTTCAACAAATAAGAGACAATGTAACTATTGTTATCTTTTGCAATTAAAGCTATAAGCACATTTAGTCAACTATTACATATATTACTTGTTTTGTGTGAATATGTTTTATTATATTCTTTCCTTTATTGTCCATTCTTCTATATATTCCACTTACCAATCTTGTTCTAATCGTCTTCAAATCGTATTATGCTTTTTCTTTACTAGGATATCTTTTTCCCCTCTAATTCTTAAGACACAAAAAACCATACAATGTTATAGAATTTGGTTCAAAACACCCATCTTTCTGCACATTCCAATCGCCAGACATATATATTGAGACAACCGTGGGTTTAATGCTTTTGGATTCTACCACGTATATTTGTTGTTGCTTATATACATAGACACACAGATTCTCACACGCACTTTCCCATCAAAAAAACATACTCTATTTTATTCATTGTATTTGTCATTGTTTTGACAACTCTCTTTTCAACATTTTTAGTGCATTTCTTATACACAGTTGTTTGCTAGTATCCCATGTATTCAAAATCTCCCATTTTATCTCTTTCTATTTACAACAAACAATGCTAACCTATTTTATTCTATGTGTATATTTTTTCCTTTCTAATGTTGCACAAAAGCAATATGCATCGATCTATGTGGTTATGAATAACAACCAAACACTACTCTCATGTGCTTCTGAGTGGACAAATAAACTATTCATAGCATCACACTGTTTATCCACGGAAGCACATGAGACTGGTGTCTATTGAACTACATTCCACTAAAGCAAGCAATTTTTACAATACTTTGCTATTGAACCAACACCATACCACTGAAAACCCCCATAATTTCCATGCTCCACATTGCCATTAAAGAACGCAAGTCAAGTCACCACTGATATAAGTCGACAAGGACAAGATTTAATTGCAATAAAACCATGCATAGAGAATGATTATGTCTTTCAAGTCTCCAAAATGGGTATAATGGAAAAAATACAAAAAAATAACAATGAAGATTTTTTACACACAACTGTTCGCCAGCATGCCATTTATTCAAAATGTTTCATTTTATCTCTTTCTTTTTTTAACAAATATTGCTAACTTCTTTTACTCTATATCTATATTATTTACTTTATAATGTTGCACATATACAATAGACATTCAAGAAAATTACTGTGTTGTAAATTCTCTATTCCACATCCTTTCATGCTTGAACAACTTGGCCCAACCATCTTTTACTTGTAATTCTTAACTTTTTTTCCAATAGTTGTTTCTAAATGTCTCTACTCTTCTTATTGTGTGATATATGGTAAGAGTGCTTGAGATTTTCCATGGACCTTACCTTCTTTTCTTGCTCGAGGGCTTGGATAGAGCCCATGAGGCTTCATGATGCCAATATGGTAGGGAGGACAACGAGCATGGCTTTACTGGTTTTGTAATTTATCATCAATATATTTGTTACTCCTTATATACATGGACAAATAACACTAACCTATTTTATTCTATATTTATATTTTCCCCTTTCTAATGTTGCAAAAATATAAAAGACATTGAAGCAAATTAGTCTATTGTAAATTGTGTATGTCAAGTTACTTGTGATTCTTAAGTGCTCTTCCAATAGTTGTTTTAGAATATCTTTTTTTTGTTTTTGTGTCATATATGCTAAGAGTCCTTGAAATTTTCCATGGACCTTACTTGTCTTTTTTCTCAGGGGTTTGGCTAGAGCCCATGAGGCTTCATGATGCCAATATGGTAGGGAGGACAACAAGCATGGATTTAGTGCTTTTAGATTCTATCATCGTATATTTGTTGCTACTTATATACATAGACACGCAAATTCTGACACGCACTTGCCCATCAAAAAAACATACTCTATTCTATTCATTGTCTTTGTCATTGTTTCCACAACTCTCTTTCCACCATTTTTAGTAGATTACTTATGCACAATTGTTTTCCAGTATCGCATGTATTCAAAATCTCCTATTTTATCTCTTTTTTATTTACAACAAACAATGCTAACCTATTTTATTCTGTCTATATCTTTTGCTTTATAATGTTGCACAAAAGCAATAGGCATACAAGGGAATTATTATATTGTAAATTGTCTATTTCATATTCTTTCCTACTCCAACAAGTTGATCTAATGCTGCTCACTCTTGTTGAACACCACTAACATGACATGTAAGTACAAAACTTTCATATTATCAATAAATAGATTTCGTTAACCAACTGTAAATATTGTTAATTATTCTGCTTATTCTTTTTGCAATGAAATGTGATTCTACCAAGAATATAACTTTCCATGTAGGCTATTAAGTTTACTCAATGGCATGCTATGTGATTCAAAAACATGAAACTATTCTTTGCTAATGACCATCTTCATTTTGTAGGTGGAAATCTGCATAATTATAATCATCAGATATGTTGTTCATTGAATACATATTTATGTAGCACATATTTCATTTAAAATGGTGGATATAAAGAACCAAAAGCAATGATCTTTCCCTGCAAGGTATGCAAGGAAATGTTATAAAATCCGTGGCATTTGCCATGTCTTTAAAATTCATGACGTTCATCATGAAATTATAAGTTATGGAATTTTACATGGGTTTTATAACATTTATGACTTCACACCCTATAGTCCAAAAGTGCTCTGGTGTGTACACGTTGGATTTTCCATGTGGAAATTCTTTCAATTCAATATTACATATACATTTGCTTCAACACAGGTGCTCCACAAAATTTTTTTGCCTCTCCCAACTATATCAAGCTAGCATCTTAGTAAATAGATTCAATTGACTAACCATAAATACCATTAATTATTTTTACTTTTCCATTGTCTTTGATCGTTCTGTACATATACTTAGTTAATTTTAATGCTTCCTTTTTTATTCCAACGGGTTGAGTACAAAATATTTTTGGAAGTCAAATAAATCATTATTTGATTAATTTATTGTTCATGTCTTTGGTTCTCTATTTATTGTTGCTTTTGATACTAGGTTGAAGGGGATTAACACTGATGCATTGTGAAATGTGTGAGAAAGTATATTGATTAAGTTGCATTGTCAAGAGAGCCATTGTGGTGTTGGTCTGTTAGCACATTATTTATTGTTCATGCCTTTTGTTCTGTGCTTATTGTTCTTGTTGATAGCAGGTTGTAGGTTTTTATATTAATTAAGATGTATTGTGCAAATAGAGAGTGCAGTGTTGCTTTAGTAGCAGACCATTGTTAAAATCATCGCGTTCTACTCTGGTTTCCCATTTCACATCATTCAATTTTTTCTTACATACATATATGTATATGAACAAATTCTTGTATAGATTTACTATTGTGTTTTCCATATTGCCTCAAAAAAAGGCCTATGTTCTAATTCAATTAAAAGAATAATGTATGCTGAATTTCCATGGTATCTCCCATGCATGTTTCATTCTTCTCTTGCTTGGGGCTCTCGATATAGGCCATGCACCCTCATTATTCCATTATCATAGGAAGACAAACAAGCATGGGTTTTGTAGTTCTACATTTAATGTCATACATTTTTTCTTACATATATATATGTCTAGAAAAAAATTGTATAGATTTGGTGACATCTTTCTAATGTTCCCTCCAAACAATATGTACCTTCTAATTCAATTAAAATACCTTGAAAAAGTATGCATGTCAATTGAATCCTAAAATTATGAAGTTGATACTACTTATAACGACACTTTTTGTATTTCTTCCTATTCTCAAAAAGATATGATTGGGTTGAGTGATTATAGTGGGCCTTCTTTATTCATACATATGTAGACACATATATATACTTTGTGCATCTTTGTTGCCATACACATAGTTTTTTTTCATTTTCAATGAAGCTTGTGGAGTTATACTCTGTTATACATGGGTGTTTTGCATAAATTATTAATTTATTGTTAATGTCTTCTTGTTATATGTTTCTTTAGCTTTATACCTATTACCATAGGAGCAATTATAGTTAAATCTACTTTATGTCATTGTTGGTCTACTGTATTGATTATTTCTGTATATCTTTGGTGTTACAACTATTAGCATAGGAGGAATTGTAGCTATCTGTCTATAGGGTTTATGGATGTATGAAACCATTGACATATTGGAGATAAAATCACGTTGGTGGGTGTTTATTGTTATCCTAATAGCTCTTTTTACAATTTCTCTATTAGTATATGATATTTAGTGTTAGGTGATGTAGCTCGAATTTTCAATGGAGGTTGTGGCCTTATACTAATGTTTGGATGGGTGTTTTGCATACATGATTAATTTATTGTTAATGTGTTCTTATATGTTTCTATCTTTGGCATTATAGCAATTTTTGAGACTTGGAAGAGACTACTTCTCTTTGCAGGTGGAGAAATTGTAGTTAAATGTTCTTCCTTTCCTGGGAAAAATATGGTTAGGGTTACTAATATTTGGTTGTTCAGTATTATGCTAATTGGTCTTTTACAATTTATGTATTTCTTCCTATTGTCGAAGAGATATGGTTGGGATGAGTGATTTTTGTGGCCCTACAATTTGTTAGCCACTTTCTAACTATTAAATCCTATTCCCGAACACAATAAACATTTTCCCATTTTAATGAATCAAACAATTGATTTACCTATACAAAAACATCAAATAAACACTTTATTAATAGAAAATATATAATACCTTAAATTTTGGACAAAAATTATAATTATTAAGAAAACTAATACTTTCCAAATTTCAATTGTATTTAATTTAGAAAATGTGATTTATAAAGAAAAAAAATTTAAAAATCATTTTCCTAATATTATTTAAGAAAACTAATACTTTACAAATTTCAATTGTATTCAATTGAGAAAATGTGATTTATAAAGAAAAAATAAATAATAAATAGACAACGAAAGACATGAACAATAAATTATTGATTTTGGGAAAATACCCATAAAAAATGACTTACAAATTTTGTGCCACAATAGTTTTATAGCCCTCCAGCTTGCTCAAAAATGAAACCAAGGCTGACGATCTTAATAATGGTCTGCTGTCAAACCCACATGACAATGGCTCTTTCAACAATACAATTTAATCAACGTATGCCATACAAAATGGTAAGTGTTTGTTGATACACCAGTTGAGCATATTCATTGTTCTAATATAATGATGTCAACTATTTTTGCTGCCTTGTGAAATGAGAAACTCTGGTGTTTATGTTATTTAATCCTCAACTTCAAGTTTTCCATGTATTAGTATTCATATCTATCTTACAATAATTAAATCATAATCAATCAATTGATTCATCAACTAGACAAAAATATCAAATATAGATGTGCATCTAGGCCTAACAACTATTACAATATAATACATATAAAATTATATGATAGCTTACATTTTTGACAAAAATGATTATTAGTAAAAAATCTAATTATTTAAAAATTTAAATTCTATTTAATTTTCCACAACTAATTTATTAAGAAATTTTTTATTCAAAAATTATTCTCCTAAGATTAATTTCATAATCAATTTGTGGATTTATTTAAATCAAATATGAGAGGAATGTGATAAGAGATTAATTAAATAAAGATCTTGATTTATTTAATTAAAAGAGATGATTGTTAGATTAAATAAAATAAGGTTTTAATTTATTTAATTTAAATAGATAGACTTTAAAGATTTAATCAAATAAAATGGACTATTTAATTAAATGGGGATAATTAGATCAAAATGATTGATTTAATTAACAAAAGAGAGAGACTTAATTAGATAAAATGATTTATTTAATTAAGGGAAGGAAATTGATGAATTTAATCAAATAAGGAAACTTGATTAAATGGTTAGACCGAAGGATGATTCAGGATGAAACAATGTTATTAGGCGGGATCAAATACACAATGTCAATCGGTACATTTTACGTGTCTACATTTTGCCCCTCTTTGAAGCAATGCACTTGTTGCATTGGTTCAAAGAATAATCTTGTCGAGATCAAAGTTAAAAATTCTCCAATATTATGATGCCCCACTATTGCCCCAATGTGAAGAATTATGTTGGTATATTGCCCCCTCGAGAGATCGAGCGAAGAGGTTTGATTTGAGGGTTGATCTCTCGACAAAGAGGTTCAAGATTAGTTCAGCTCGTATGTTTGATGTAGACATATTTGATGATGTAGATAGTCATCAGCCATAGCTAGCCTTGTGCCTATTTTGATATATTACATCCACTTGATCCTAATTTGTAGCATGACACTGACATTATTGATGATATGAGATGATTATGATGTTTATATGTAATGGATGATATGATGATGCATGGATGATATGGATGCACATGATATGATATGATGATGCTTTTATGATTATGTGTATGGGTGATAGATGTATGGTATATGATATGTTTAGAATAACCAATCTATATTATGCAATGATGGGGATGAATGCATGTGGTATGATTAATGCTTTCTATATGATATGATATTTATTATGCAATATGTTGATAGTTTGTGGATGCAAGATAGATGCAATGATGATGATTTATGATTAACTATCATGGTACCATGTTAGCATGAAGGGAAGTAAGAAGCAAATAAAATGATGACAAGAGACACGAACAAGCCATGAGATGATGATGATAATGATGATGATTACTTTCCAAGGAATTGGGATTTTCAAAGGGCCAATTTTCTTATGTTTGATAACACATGTGGTATGATGCATCAAGGTATAGAGAACCAAGATGGCGTTGTACCCAATGTGATGAACTTTGACTTGAAAATCAAATAGGAGTATCCTTGTTCACACCTGACATACGAAAACCTTGCTAGGATGCATTTTAGATGTTTCAAACACCTCAGGCCAAAACATAGAAAGGTATAACCTTTCAATGCAATAGTCAGCAAGTTGCCCAAAACACCCTCAATACATAACTAACAAAGCAAGTATTCACCAAGTTATATTACAAGAGCATCCAACAAGCACGGAAAACAAAATATAATGATCGTTGCCCCATTCCTATTTCTCTAAATCCTCAGTTCGGATATCATCAAGAAGTCCTTAGAATGAGCACAATAAGATAAGTCTAAAGAAAAAGATAACGTAAACAAACAAGCTGATGTTCTTCAATGCCGCTTGAACCAAAAGGGGATGTGTTTTTAAGGATAAGAACTGAAACTATTGCCAAAAGATAATGCCCATTGTAGGAAGGATTCATCCTAGGATATGTTAGTGGATGGCGGCACATCATTTCATTTATCCAAAGCGTTCTTTCAAATAATTGATATGGGACCAATTGATGATGCGTTACCGACACAAAGAGTTGCCCAACTTGTTTATGCACTGACTTAGGCCTAAGACTTGATGTTTTGAGTTTTCACTTTTCACTTGCTAGACTTGTTTCTGATTATCTTATCAAAGATTGAGGATGACGATCGTTTATTATGAGTGATGTTATTGCAAGTGCAAGCGAGATGAGATGGATAGATTTTTTCAAATATTTGGATGTTTTAGATCTTTTTGAGATGTTTTGAGGATGTTTTTGGTATTTTCATGATTTTTACAAATGTTTTGATTTTTTGATTTTTTTAATGTTTTGGAGTTTTCTGAGATTTTATGAATGTTTTTGGATTTTGATGCCTCGGGGACTGATCAAATATTAGCCTTGCCTACGTTTAAGCTTAGAGATGACGTAGTTCAGATGGCATGTTTTTGATTTTTTCTGGCTTTTATGAATGTTTTTGGATTTTTCGCATGTTTTGAATGTTTTTGGATTTTCTTGGTTTTTTTGAATGTTTTTGGATTTTTCTCATGATTTTGATGTTTTGGATATCGATGATATCAGTGCTCTATTTGGGATTTTTTTGAAAACCAAGCTAAGGTTGATTGATCAAATTGATGGATTGATGATGATAACATTGTTGAGGATACACAACAATGCAAGGATAGTGTTATTCAACACAAGGATTAGGATGGATATGCCAAGATGATGAGTAATTGATTGGATTTGATTGATCAAGATTGATGAAGCCTGTTTTGGAATGAAATATGTTTTGGATGATTTGATGTGACGTTGAAGCACACATTAGATGCGACTAATAGTGATTGTTTGGATTGATGTTTGATGAAAGATGAAGATTGATAAGGAATGTCTTCTCGTCAAAATATGCCATGGGCTAGTGATTTGGTTTTTTGCTCACAAATGGTGGACCAATTTGATTTCACATTTTCCAATGTTCAGATCACCACATAAGTTGGAGGATATATATCAATATTTATTCCTGAAGTAAGATGTAAATATTTTCCCCCAGTGTCTAGCAATGTATGGAATGCCATGTGTGGATGCTTGGATAGATGTATGGATGGAGGGATATGGATTATCTTTTGATAAGATAAGGTATTCAGATAAAGAATTCTCATTTGGATAATGTTTCATGGCTCAGATAATGTTGGGTAGGATAGGATGAATGGCAACGACCCATGTCAAGATGTTTACCATAAGCAAGTGTAAAGTCTGCACCAAACTTTTTCAAGATCAAGATAACTTGGACTATGTATGCAGATGGATGAAAATGGATTGGACAAATGGTTTATGGATGAATGGATTTATTATGGCAGAGATGGATGGAATGTTGGATTTATTATGGATGGGATCAGATGCTTTCACCTGAACTGGCACATGTAGATGCTCAATTCCACACATGATGCCTGTTTTCTAGGTTTTCATCATGGTACCTACCCAAAGTGCCACCGTAGTGGTTTTCACTAGAGGAAAATTTTTATCTTTACTGTTTTCAATCCTTTTTTCTGATTTTTTTTGGATTTTCATATTTTTTTAATTTTTTTTATTTTTCTGAAAGATTTTAAGCTCATGCCAATCACAAGGTGTCACTAATGTAGATGCCCTTGTCATAATGTGCCATCGATATCCTGCTTGAAGAAGTTTCTTTGCTAAGATATGTGCACTTGAATGCAACTTTTAGATTCTTGATCTGCTTTATTGATATCGGGGTTAACTTCGTCCTTATGCGCACATCGCAATAGAGTTCCTTCAAAATCCTTATGATGAAGGGTCGTTTCCAATACATGGTCAATTTGAGAATTGGATATCATGCGTGGAGGCGTGGATGGAGTGGGTTTAGGGATAAGAGATGGATTGGTTGACAGTTTGGAACCTTTGACTCTCCAAACTTGGGAAGATGAATAATGATGGGTGGATACAAAAGTGTGCATGGAATTAGGACCAACTGCTTGATACACTTTGTACGTTGCTTGAGAATCCTTCTTTTTCTTTTGTAGACATCTTTGATGGATACTTTTCCCTTTTTTATTTTTCCCCATAGTTTCTTTGACTGATGGAGTTTGATAGGGATAATCTTTCTTTGTATTCTTTGGTATCCACTTGTATTTGATTTGTCCGATATGCTTCTTAGCTTATTTTTCTTTGATAACATTCTTTGTGCTTTGATTCAAATATTTCTTTCGATGTTGGTCCCAATTCGTAGATGGGGTGATGGGTGGAAGAAGATTCATGATGTGACTGGTTGTAGTATTAGCATCAGTTTCACATAAAGATTCTTCATGCTCCCTATGTTGATGTTTGCTTGAAACATAGTTTCCCCCAGTATTGTGGAAGTATTACCTTCATGCTTTGATTCTACCTATTCTGAGAGCTCTTGTTTAGAATGCATTCTCTGATAAATGACCATTGTTGATGATGTTATTAGAATTTGCTGCTCCGCTGACTCCAAAATATCATGTTCTATCTGACATGTCTCCTTGAGTGGATAATTTTGGATATCTTCATACATGATGTCCTCAGTCAGAATTTGGGATATATCTGATCCTAATGTTGACAACTCAGTTTGACTGTAGGAATTGATAACCTACTCTTTTTGTGTAATAATGTCAGGAGTAAAAGAATCATGTTTTGAATGAAGATTATCTATGTGTCCATCCAAAGAAAGCATCTCATGGGTAGATGGAGGACTATGTGCTATATGGATATGATCATTATCTGTGACATCATATATAGATAGGAGAGTGTCCATTAAATCATTGTAATATCTTGGAGATATGAATTCTTGATCTTGAATGATTTCAGAATTGATTTCAACATGCTTTGGATCAAGTTCTTGACATGGGTCAATTTCAAAGGATGGATTACTTGTAAAGGGTTCTTGGATGGGAAGCGGCTCAATATCCTCTTGATCATTGAGTGGACTTGGATCAAATGTTGAGTTGAATATTCCTTCAATATCAGCAATCATGAGGTCGAAGGATGTCAATATGTCTTGAAAACGACCATTGCTAGACTTTGGTGAGAGATCTTGATCATGCTTTAGAATAAATTTTTGAGATATGTCCTCTAACTCATTGGGTGATATAGAGACATTCTCAATATGATCATTGGTCAATGTATCATTGATTACAAGATCAAATAATTTTAACACTCCTTGAAATAGATTATTGTCAAATATTGTTGAGGGGTTCTTATCATGATCAAAAAGTGACTCTTGATGTATGTTGATTTGATCTTCAGATGAGATAGAAACATCTTCCATGTTTTCATTAATGGATAGGTTTTGATCATGTGATCATTGACTTGGATTTAACATTTTTTTAGTATTTTAAACACCATTTGCTTGTTGGGCTTGGTATTGGGTTTGAGATTGTGCTTGTGCTTGAGCCTAGGCATGTGCTTGTTTGGCTTGTAGTGTGGCTTGGGCAACATGAGCAGCTTGTGTAGCTTATTGAGCAGCTAGTTGCATAACTTGTCAGTTTTGGTTTTGTTGGAGTTCCTTCTGATAAGTAGCCTGCTGAGCGGCTTGCAACATAATGTTATATTGGCTTGATGTGTTTGGTTTGGGTGGTGGTGGTGGCAGAGGTGGTTTTGGAATAGTGCTTGTTGTGGTGATAAGAGGTTTCATCGTATTGATGATTGGTATTTGAGTGGTGGATGGTGTAATTGATGTGATTGGTCCTTGAGTGACCATGTTTTGAGATATTATGGTGGTGGTTGTTGATATTGTGATTGCTTGTGCATTTTTCATCTATTGTTGCGATGTCGACGACAAGTTTTGAAAGTTTGGCATGATGTTTTGATTGATGTTTGGGATGTTGGTTTGATTGATACTTGGTAAAGGGGGAAGCCCTAAGCCAAGGAGTGGTGTGGGTGATGATGGAAATGGTGGTTTTGGAATCATGTTGTATGTAGTGACAAGTCATTGAGATACGTTTGGAGTGATCGTGAGGGTTTGAGATATGATGGGTGTGATAGGGGTGGTTGTAGTGATCGAGGTGATAGGAATGGTCGGAATGACCGAGGTGATAGATCCTAGGGAGACCATATTTTTATTTTTTAGGATTGATGTTGTCATTTGATTAGATACCATATGTTGGTGCGATGTCGATGGTATATTCAAAGGATTTGATGTGATGGCTTGATTGG
>VDFB02299982.1:0-50144 GCA_007258455.2 Sequoia sempervirens | reverse complement strand
TAGCAGCAAGGAAGTGAGCTGTTTGATAAAAAATGCTTTGGTAGACATGTATGAAAAATTTGGTAGCATCGACCATTTGTCACCATTTGATATTTATCACGGTTGGCCGTATGTTTTGTGCAATGTAATCAGCGATATGAATATAACCAACAAAAATCTATTTTCTATAATTCATAGATTGAACTCTGTATTTTATTTGCTCTCAATGTCTGTATGCTATGGAAATGCCATTACATTTTAAAAAAAGTAGTTTCTTACTATTTTTCTTCAATTTTTTATGTTTTTTTGTAAATCTACCAAAAAACCCTATTTTGAAAAAATCAACTAAAAATAAACAAATCTAATTGAAAATTTGATAAAAAATAAAGAACTTTACCTGTTAGAGATGGACCAAATCGGATATCGGATTTCGCTTTCCACTGTGCGCCCGCCGCCGTTGAGCCGAAAACAAATGTGAATGAGTTTTGGTCGCCCGATTTTTTTTATATATATACTTCAACAAAATCGGATATCCAATTTGGATCGGATATCCGATTCCTAAAACTAAGTTTTCCCTCTGCCTCGGTAGTCACCCCAGCTCCAAAAAGTCAACTCACCATTTTCGCGTTTTTGAGTCGTAGAAACACGCATTTTTTTCTCCATTGCCACTTTTTGGCATACCATGATCCTGCAAATGCCCGAACTCTATAAACTACTATATTCAAAATTGCATTAAAAAGTGTCATTTTGTTTCAAAATTGTCATACATTTGTGTTTGCATTATATTGGAAAATATTGAAAAAATAGTCACTATCAAACCTGTCAAGCATTTTTTCCTTAATCGTTTTGATTTTTGGCTTGTATAATGTTTTTAGTTTTAGCTGCGCCCATGCTCAAGTAGAGTTATCGGAAAGGTGCACAATGCACCACGTGGTGGCTATGTAGCTTTCATCTTTCATCTTCCTTTTGGGAGAGAGTTCGAGACACATGTCGATTCGTCAGAGATTTTTTAAGGAGCTATATTCATGAGCTTGAAAGTTTCCACCTTTTTGACACGTCACCTCTTTATCGCGGGAGGATTGCACTTCCTATGAAGCGATATCTTTTGGGAGTTTTTCGGAGCTTGCTAGCCTTTTTCCTTTCTTGGTTTTCAGGATGGATGCTTCAAGTCGATGTCTTTGGGTGATGTGATAAGTCAACTGGACCTTTTTTTCTAGGTTGTTTTTCTAGGATTTGATCATTTACAGGCCTCTATCTTTGCTAAATATCTGAAAAGCATTAATGCGGTAGTTGAGAATTGATGACCAAAGATTGTTGTGACCTAACCAAGGATCTACGATCAGATCATGTGCTATCAACTGTCAACACCTGGGGGTATTGACTTTTGTGTTGAGGCGGTGTTTTCCTCTTTCTGCAGCTATATAAGAGAGACAACGACACAATGAGGGGTTGGATTCCAAGTTTCAATTTCCTTGGCTAAGGAAAAGTTTATTTAGTTTTCTTAGGATATAGAACTATTTTCAGGAGCATAATTACATAACTACTTATCTTTGGCATGTTATATCTTTCAAGGTTTAAACTATTGTCAAATTGGCATCTGAACTTTGTTTTAAAGTTCATTTGATATTTAAAACATGAACTATTGAGGAGAAAGTGTTGAGACTGTGCATGTATAGCCTTTTTCAAGCCTTCTTTCTTTATATTATCGTTCTGAATAAAACACTGTGTCTTGCAAGCTTAATTTGAATAGTTTAAGTAGTTGATTTCCATGCCGTATGCTCATATGGTAGAATAGTAACTTATGAAAACTAGATTATGTCATTGGACTTCTCTATTTTCTGAAGGTTTGCTATTTTATTATATTATGATGTATCAGGAGGAAGAGTTCATGTAATTTCTGAATGTTTTTCTATTACCCTTTAGAAATCTTTATGTTTGATTGGACCTTAATGAACACTGTCTGTGAAAATATTTTAAAGTTTGCACTGTGCTTGTTGTTAGCCTTTGTTATTTGTTCTCTTTCCAACAATGAAGGGTTGTGGCGTTATGTATCTAATTATATCAATCATAGGAATGGTTGGGTTTGAAATGTTGGAAAAGCATTGGCGCGTCACCATTTTTATGTTTTATATTTACATTTCCTTCTACCCTTTTCTCCAAACCCCCAAAGAAAAGTTGGCTTTCTATAAAAATCCTGGAGGTATTCAGTGAGGCGCAAGTAGGTCCCCCACTCACCGAATTTCCCATAAGACTGTCGGAGAGGCGCAAGCTTTGATGATCAACAAAACCTATTTTTGTATATGAACAATAACCTTAGATAATAACTTAGACATTCAATTTTTCAATTTTCAAAACCCCTAAAAAGGACCCATTCACCCATGGGAGACCCTGTCCTTGTATAGGTACATCAACAGTCTTTTTAGCACTTGTTTATTTTTGTCTGCTCAGTTTGTCTATACTTGCAGATCTTAGTTTAAAATTCATGGTTGCATATCTTAAGGCATTTTTCATTTAGTTCATTGGGTGAAGAAAAATGCATTGTTTTTGTTCAAAATTTGCATTGAAAAAACATCATTTATAGGTCTTTTGCATATTAGAATCACTCAATTATTACATTTCATATTTGAAATTGGCATTCAAACTTGTTTAAATATCTTCAACATCATTGCATACTTGCATTTTGCATCAAATTGGGATACATTAAGAAAGTTCTGGAAAATTGTTCACGGTTTCAACTATTTACAAGTAGAATCAACATTCTTAAATAGTGTAGTACATAATGAATTTTTAAACTTTCAAAACCCCTAACCAAGACACCTTTGGGTGACTCTATCCTGTTATCTCAGATCAATCAACTTTTTTGTGACAAAATTCTCTTAGATTCCCTATTCAGAGTTGTTATTCTTCACCTGTGTTTTTACAATCTAAACCTCATTACAAAATGGATATGTGTTTTGGTAGAATTTGTATGTCCTTGAAATATTTGGTTGATCTGTTCCAAGTTATGTGTTTGGTGATTACCCTAATTTTGATAATGGAAATCATGATAATGCATCTCCTATTTCAATCCTTTTTGATGTCATGGGTATGTGCAGGATCATCATGGAAAAAATAGGCCCTTAAGTGGCAAAAAACTCAAAAAAATCAGAGTTAGGCAACTTGACGTAAAAATTTGAATAAGTTATCTATATTATTTCAAAAATATGTAACAATAGAATCTGTAGCAAATTGAATGTAGTTTCTAAACTACTAGGTTTGTTTACAAAAATAAAAAATCTATTTGGTTAAAATTTGAAATTTCAATGCAGTAGTACTTAAATTTCAGGGAAAAAATAAGAAGTAGGTGTCTATCTGACCACCCTAACCACAATAAAATGATAATATTTTCTTATAAGATTTTAGATATAAGTAGAGGACTGATATCCCAATGTGATGCATATTTTTTTGTAATTTTTTTTTGAGTGAATAATTAATTATGATTTTTTTATTACAACTTTCAAAAAATATAAAAAACTCGTATGTCTAACCTCCTTAACTTGGTCAAAAATTCATGAAATTCAATTTTTATTTTTCTAATCCTATAGTATGAAACATAGAATGTGACGCATGTTTTGGATTGAAAAAATGTGATACCGTTTGAAACCTATTGATGTTTTTCAATCAGCCTATCAATCAGGACTTTAGTCATAATTTGAATAGAAAATGAATAATAATTACTTATTAAATTAAAATTAAATCATAATTTATATTGGTGGAAAGTTGAGAATCTCCTTTAAAAACCCTTTTCGTTTCATCAATTTTGAGTAAAAAAAAAGTCGTCAGCCACAAACCCATCATATTGCCACTTTTTGGCCCATCATGATCCTGCACATACCCTCATAGGTCAATATAAAGAGATCATGCATCAATTCATACAAAATTCCTTATGCAACCTTAAGAATAATGCAACCTTTTATCCTTTAATGCAATACACTACTACTCCATACCAACAACATCCTACCATACCACCACTTAAAATGTTCACTCTTTTACACATTGAAAGTAAGTCACAAAGCATACCTCAACCAATGCACATGGAAGAACCTATCAAAAATAATCACAAGGAAAGTACATCAACCAACCTTCATCATATGAGCATAAGGTTACAAATACACCCATTTACTTGGAACAAACTTATGGACAAGGCTTTAGGATCTTGAAGAAGAAAGGATGTGACATCAAAAATGAACATGAAGTCCACTCTCTTTTAGAACAAACACCATTTGAAGACATTAAATGGCTAGGTTACCAATATCCTCCACCTTCACATCAAACAATTGGTCAACCAGGTAAGAGAAAAACATTATAAACTTAAGAAGTTACCCTTTTTGCATACTATAATACTAAATGGGCCTTACAAACACTTCTCAACCTCATACTTATCACATTACCACATATCTATGAGTGAGAAGATAATAAAGGAAAGAATACAAACATTTCTTATTGTGCACTTAGATATCTTACTGATGAATTTCATGCTTTAAAGAAGATATTGAAGGAATTTAATCCCTAGGGGGATCAATTTGAACATGGCATAGGTTAGCATTCATTCCTTGTCCTCCTTTCCATGTGGTAGTTGTAGTATCATAGAAAATTCACTACCATTCATGAGGGTATAAACTAGGCTTTATGCAATCATGTTTTATCTTTCAAGGAGCAACATATTAGGCTCACCTTTGTCCCTATGCTTGGGGATGAGGGTGTTAGTTATCCATCTCTAAGGAGTATTCCTTCTAGTAAGGGATCCCCTTATCTCCTTAAAAAATTAGTGTATCAAGTACACTAACCTTTTAAGGGGATGCATATAGTCCCCTACTCATTGTTTGCATAGGAAATGATCCCTTCTTAGTGATGATGACATACGTCTCCTAGGAAGTGTGACCTTGTCAACCAAAGTGTGGCCTTATTAATCCATGTGATGTGTCCCCTTTTTGGTAGTATTGGACTTGATGCCCCATAAAAGTGTGACCTTTCTTGGCATATGGCATTGTCCTTGGTGGTAATGCTATAGATCTAGTATTCTCTAAGGCATGAATTTCTCTTCCCTTGACTAGTCCTCCCTTGGTAGTGATATCATGTGTGATGTTCCCTAAGGTGTGACCTTCATGTATTAAGCAAAGCCCCTTTGATTATTACCTTTTGTGGCACTGATGTTATTACAACACCGCTTGAGTCTTGAAAACCTTATCATATTTATCCCCTATGATGTTAAGCCTTGGAATATTCATCCCACGTGATGTTAAACCATGACATAGTCATCCCCCATGATGTTAAACCTTGGCATATTCATCCCTCATGACATTAAACCTTGACATATTCATCCCTCGTGGCATTAAAACTTGAAATTTTTTCTCCACTTTGTTCATGGTAGTTGAACTTAGTGTAGTGTTGACATAGAATCTTGTGGCACCTTATCAAGGTTATTAGGGAGTATAACTCTTGGTATTGTTGTTATTGGTGGTCGCGCCCACAAAAGGATATGAAAATCACCTCAAAACCTATCCTGGGAATTGGACATTCCAGTAGGCAACTAATATCTCTTCATGGTCATTCATTTACTTGTCAAACCGGGGAATGTATACTTTAAATGGAGCAGCACTATATGTGCACTAAGAACTGGTTTCAGTCACAACTTAACAGAAACAAATACTTGGAAAGAAATTCTACCTATGCTACAGGAAGGTAATGCAAAGTTCTCTTAACTCAACCATAATTTAACCAAAGCAGAAATCATAACAGCTACGACTGAGAAACAAACTATGAACTGGTCTTATGCTGCAGGAACAATATAAGACTAAGTTTGCACAGAAACTTCAAAGATGAAATCTAACTTATGAGCAATAGAAAATGAATGGCTAACTAACTAACTATAGATACTTACTAAGTGGGCCCCCTTAGCAAGCATCAACTAATTACGCAAGTACTAAACTCAGAACTTCAAATTTTATTCATAAACTCAGAATGGTATACATTGTTCTGTTCATATGAAAACTAACAAAAATCTCTATCTCTTGTCATACAGACTCTGTTTTTATTATCATACTAACTTTTACATGATATCCTTTCTATCTCACTATGCTTGCTCACTCGCACAGGAGGAACACTTATTTAAATCAGGAAAACAACTAACTAACTAACTAACCCTAACGGAGA
This sequence comes from Sequoia sempervirens, assembly GCA_007258455.2. Lineage (NCBI taxonomy): Eukaryota > Viridiplantae > Streptophyta > Pinopsida > Cupressales > Cupressaceae > Sequoia > Sequoia sempervirens. Next base: position 43,973 of record VDFB02299982.1, on the reverse strand, counting down.
AAGACGTGGATGTAAAATGTATCCCAAAATCGAGGAACAGACTTCATAAATGAGTTTATTCGTTCAACCCGATCCAAAGAGAATCTAGCGCTCCACTCTTTCTAGATTAACTGATATTTAAAATCCTTCCCAACAGTTTCAATCAAAGAGTCTTCGCCAGAGCTTCCTCGAAGTCGTGCAGGAAATGGACTTTACTGCAAGGCCGAGATCAGCTGCGCTTGACTTTATCATACTTTCTTCAACAACCTGCGAAACACAAGGTAACAGATGCGAAAGAAAAGGCGTATGGCACACACACAATATCCATTCATTAATCACATATTTAAATCTATTTCATCATTCAAAAACTACATGCGTTATACTAGTCATTTGGGGAGTCAAATAGGGTAATAAATATAGACATGTCAACATGATAGGCTATAGGAACATGAAAGTGTATTACTACAGGATATCCCCCAATAAAAGGTTTCAAAAGAGTTAAACAACCATGAACAACAAAAGTGAGGGTAGTAAAAGTACACCATGATATCCAGATTATGAGCAATTTTGGGCTCATCATTTGCCCCCTACTTAACCCAATGTTGGTCCTCCAACATTAAACTTTCTGGTGGTCTCTCTGAAATTAGTGGTTGTGGCATGACTGTGAAATGGAGTTCCAATTTTATAATAAAAGCCTCTGAAACTCTGCCACCTTTCATACCTACAAGCTTCTGTATCTTCATTAATATTTGTAGCTTGGTAAGGATAAAGGGGCCACATTAGCGCAGGAGGTCTAAATGTGAATGGCAACCACAATTCAAATCTCTTTTGAAGGCCCAACTATATGTATCTACTTGATCATTTGAGAGCTACCGTAAAATTCAGGGGACAGTGAGGCTCAGACCTTCTTAACCCAACAGTTAATCTCTCCCACCTCTTCTCAATTCTGGAGTATGACAGCTTCCAAAACGAGTATGTCTGTTCCTGAAACTCATCATATACCTATTTTCTGAGATCAAATATTTGCATCCTGGCTGTATCATTATTAAAACCATATGCCACAGTAAGCCAGGTTTTCAACATTTTATGGGGGTCTGAACTCTCAGGGCGCAATGGAACAGGCTCATTCCTTTTGGCTTCTTCATATGCTTCCCATTGCCTGCCATAATTTGCTTCGTTTGCTGCCCAAGACATAAGTGATCTCAAATGGATGTCGTCAATGTACAGAAGGGGATTCCACTCTATTTCAAATGGAATTATAAAGCCATGTAAATAAAATTCGCACAAAGAATTCCTTAGCCAATTAGGAGCTGCTTGGTATGCATCGTAGAATTCTTTAGCAGTGTGAATAATAGGATCTAGATTTCTGGAAATTCTCATTAACTGGAACCTCAAAAATTATTCTTTGAGACACAAAGCATAAACTCTGGGTGGTGGTCTGCACTCCATAATCTGACTAGTTACCTTCAATATTTCATCCATTTTCTCCTTTAACTCCTGAATTTCCTGTTTCTGCCTTTCAATTTCTTTTTTCAGTTTCTTCTTTTCTTCCTCCCAAAGACTTTGTTGCATTTCAGTCTTGGCTAGGTGGCAGAAACTCAGGGTTTGCAATGTAACCGGTCTCCATGTAGCTTTGAAATATTCCAAAAAATCAATCAAAAATGTCTTTTTGTAGACAACAATAGTTTGACAAGTTGCAGGGGGAAATGAAGCTTCATTGGCCACTTCCAATTGTTCAGTCTGTTCCTCCTCTTGCTGCAGGATGAATTCATGTTGCTACAGTGGAGAAGACTGTGCTTCCTCTGAAATCTGCATAGCCGCAGCAACCAAGTCATCGAGACTTTGTACCCCCTTTCATTATGCTTAACTTCCCTTGTCTCAATTTGTTCTTCTTCAGGAATAACAAATGAACTATGTGCAACACTCTTAGACACATTCTGAGAAACATCATATTCAGACTCTACAGATTCTTCTAAAATTATAATAACCTCAGGTTGAGGTGAAGCAGGGGAGGCTTTACATTTTTTCCTTGTGGAAACTCTTCTTGGAAATGTTGCGGTTGCCAACGGTGCTCTTGTAGCCTTCCTCTTTCTGAACTGCCTAGAGAGTTCTGCCTTATCAAAGGATGATGGTGAACTGGTGATGGAAACAAGTGTTGCTATAGGAGAAGATGCTGCAGGAGAAGAGCATTGCCTTTTTTGAGAACGAGGGTCAGATTCTGGGGTTTGTTCCGCCCCAGATGACTCTCCTGCCTTTGTTTTTCCTTTTTCTCTCCTCCTGGCAGACCTAGTTTGCACCCGGGAAAAGGACTTTGGTGTGAGAGCTGCAGGACCAGGTGCTGCAGGAGTAGATGATCCTTGCCCTGTTCTCCTACTGGTAGACACTATTTCCTCTTTCTTTTTCTGAGGTCGAGGGGTAAGTGCCCTAGGGGGTTCTGCAAGTTGCAGGCTCTTTTGGGCAACAAATTCTTGCCATGAAAGAGGTGATACATCTCTCAAAGAGCGTTCAATCAAAATTTTTTAAGGACATGGTGGGCAATAGAGTTATCCTTCCCTTGTTGGGTTCCGTGGACACATTGTTCCAGAAATTTTAATAAAAAGTTCAAAACATTAACAGCTAACCCATGCCTCATGTGACTCAGCAATTTGAAATGGTAAGAATGCAGGTAAGAAAAATGGCCTTCACATGTTAAATACCTGATTATGGAAGCAACGTATTCTGGATATGGAGGAGGCAATGACACTCACTTGCATCCATGCTTAGAGACTTCCAAGGGTCCATCAGTGGGAATTGTAAATTCTGCCCTTGCAAAGACAGCATCCGAAGAAAAATTCTCTCCAACGGCTGGAAGCCTGGTTACCTCTGCAATTCTTTCTTCAGTTACAGCAACTGTTAGACCCCATACTGTAGCCTCTCCTTCAAAAATGGTTCTTAAAAATTTGCTTGCAACCTCCTCATTGAAAGCATCTAAACTCAAAAAGTAATTCAACCAACCACAGAGGCTGAATGCTTGGACTGTTTGAGGATTTTGCATTAATAACTCATGAGCTATAGGCTCATGTCTTACCAGTTGACCACCCATATTCACAGTTTTTCCTTAGCTGAACTCAACTCTTTTCTAAAAATCCATAAATTTCCCTTTTTGTTCTGGTTCTTTCTGTCCCGCCGTCACTTTTCCCTTCTTTTCCAAAAATGAACTACTTAAACAAGCAGTTTTAATCGTGATTTACAATGAAAAAATGTAATGAAAAACATGCGATCATATTTGGAAAGTACCAGAAAAGAATAAAGAAAGATTATCTGAGCAGTTGTGGCAGCGGCGAAAGGACAGGTTTTAAAAGTGGATTATCCCGCCCCCTACTTAGAGTATGACATGTTTCCTCACATGTACTAAAGAATAGGCAGAGATTGGGTAATAATGACTAATACAGACATAGTAGTAAATGAATAAAATGAAATAAATCAATGATGCGATAACAAAAGATATTGCATACCTTCAATAAATGCTTGTACGTGCTGAGAAAGATGACGACTTCGGCATGAGGTGACAGTTGGGAATGAGATCATAATTAAGGGTGGTGCAGATGAATGAGGTGGATGGGTGATGTGGGTAGACGAAATGAATGGATGGAATGGATGGATGGGACGGAAGATAAAGAAGTGAAATGTGGCAACAAGTGGGAATGAAGAAAAAGGGGTTTCCTTAAAAAGGAAACCTTTATTATGAGCATGCATTACAAAATTACGGTGAAGCTGCAGGAGAAAGGCTAAAGCCTTTGGCTACAGGAAGATTAGCGGCAGGATCCTGAACGAACTGCTGCATGAATTCTTCTTTTGAGACTGGTTTATGGTACAACCAGAGGCGATGTCCATTAACTAACAGCTTGAATCTAACAGGATCAATTGTAACAAGTTGAACTGAACCATTAGCAAATACATTCTCAATTTCATATGGGCCCAACCATCTAGTCTATAATTTTCCTGGAGTGTCCTTATATCGTGAGTCATAAAGCAGATCCCAATCTCCTACTTTGAATTTCTTTTCCTTAATGTATTTATCATGCCACCTTATTCTCTGATTTTGTATTATCTCAGTGTGTTGTAGGGCATTCTTTCGGAGCTCATCCAGAGCATTGAGCTGCATGATTCTGTCCTTTTGTGCATTTGTTAAGTCTATGTCCATCTCTAATGCTGTTCTTAGAGTCTTATGTTCAAATTCTATTAGCATCATAGTTGTTTTACCATACACCATTTCAAAAGGTGTATATCTTGTAGTAGTCTTCCAGGTAGTACGGTAGGCCCATATAGCTTCTGGTAACCTTGTGGCCCAGTCCTTCCTATGCAAATCTATAATTTTAGTCAAAATGGCCTCTATGTCCCTATTGGTGACCTCAACCTGGCCATTGGCCTGGGGGTGATAAGGAGTTGATTTTATGTGCCGTATATTGTATTCATTGACTAAAGCTGTGATAAGTGTAGAAGTAAATTGTGCTCCTTGATCTGTCACTATTTCCCTATAGACACCAAACCTAGTAAATATTTCCTCATAGAGGAATTCAACCACTTTATTATCCCTAGCATGTTTCATAGGTTTAGCCTCTACCCATTTTGTGACATAATCTGTGCATACAAGGATGTAGGACTTACCATTGGAAGGTGGATCAATTGGTCCTACAAAATCCAGTCCCCATTTGTCGAAGGGTGTAACTACAACTTGTGGAAATAGAGGCATCTCATCAGATCGAGTTGGTCTTCCCATTCGTTGGCATTTGTCACATCTCCTGGTATATTTGGCTGCATCTCTATGCAAAGTTGGCCAATAGTAACTAGTATTTAAAATTTTGATTGTTGTCCTTTTGACAACAAAATGTCCACTGCATGGCTCATCATGGCTTGCATGTAGTATATCATGAGTGTCCTCTTGTACACATCTCCTCATAACTTGATCTGGCCTTGTATAAAACATGCAATCTGCAATCCAAGAAAAGTTAAAGCTTTTCTCTACCAATAATCTATTTTCCTTAGGGGAGAAGTGAGGAGGAGTTCTTCCTGTGGCCAGATAATTTGCTATATCAGCATACCATGGGTGAATAACCTTGATTGCAAACAGGTGCTCATCAGGAAAGGAGTCTTCAATAAGTGCAGAGTCACCTTGCCTTTGAATTCTAGAAAGGAAATCAGCAACCACATTGGCTTTACCTGGCTTGTCCACAATTGTAATGTCAAATTCCTGCATCAGCAATAACCATCTTGCCAGTCTCCTGGATATTGAGGCTTTGTTCATGAGATACCGGATTGTTGCATGATCAGTATGGACAAATATCTGATAACTGGTGATGTAATGCTTGAATTTATTGAGGGCGTAGATGATTGCCAACATTTCTTTTTCTGTAACAGTGTAGTTTAATTCAGCTCCTTGCAGATTTTTGCTTATGTAGTAGAGTGCATGTTCTGTCAAACCATCCTTCTTCCCTAACACTGCTCCAATTGCATAATTCGATGCATCAGTATGAATATGAAATGGAAGTGACCAATCAGGTCCTTTCAGAATAGGTTCCTGTGTAAGGGCGACTTTCAAGTCAAGAAATGCTTTTTCACATTCCTCTGTCCAAGAAAAATCTACATCTTTCTTCAACAGACTGTATAAGGGGCCTGCTATTTGGCTGAAGTCCTTGATGAATCTTCTATAGTATCCAGCATAGCCTAGAAAGCTTTGTACCTCTTTCTGCTTAGCAGGAGAGGGTAGCTTAGAGATGACCTCAATCTTAGCAGGATCAACCTGAATTCCTGTAGTAGAAATATAGTGACCAAGGGCTATTCCCTCCTGCATCATCATGAAACACTTTTGACTATTCAGAGATAGGTTGTGATCTTCACATCTCTGTAGTACTTTCTCCAAGTTAGCTTGAGCTTCCTCAAATGTTGTACTATAAATAGTAAATTCATCCATGTATATTTCCATGCAATCATATGAGATGTCTAAGAAGATACTTATGACTGCCCTTTGGAAAGTTGTAGGAGCATTACAGAGACCAAAAGGAAAAACTGAGTAAGCAAAGGTTTCCCAAGGGCATGTAAAAGTAGTCTTTTCTTGATCCTCAGGAGCAATCTTGATTTGATTGTACCCACTGAAGCCATCTAAGAATGAGAAGTACTTTTTCCCAGCTAAATTATCTAGAACTTGATCAATGAATGGAAGAGGAAAGTAATATTTCTTTGTTGCCAAGTTGAGCTCTCTGTAATCTACACATACCCTCCATTTTCCTCCTTTCTTAGGAACAATGACCAATGGGGAAACCCACTGACTATCAGAGATTGGGTAGATAAAGCCAGCTGTTAACATTTTTTGCAATTCTTCTTTAACAATTTCTCTCAAAGCTAGATTAATTCTTCTTTGAGGCTACCTGATAGGTCTGAAGTCACTGTTAATATATATGCAATGTTTATAGAGTTTTGGGTCTAAACCCTTCATATCCCCATAGTCCCATGCAAAAGCTCTATGGTGGGCTTGCAGCATTGTGGCTAGGGCAGTTTGTTGAGACAGAGGCAACTTATTATTAATATGCAGACAGCGGCCTGGAGATACTTCTATCTATTTGGCGAGATCATTTATTGAGGTTGCTGGTAAAGGTGGTGCCTGTATATCACATAATAGCAAATCATGATGGCTCTCAGGATTTAGTTACTGCAGGAAACATTGCTGAGAACAGCTGTCCAAAATAGATGGGCTATTCAAACCAGAACTAAATTGCAAAATGTGTAGAAGTAGGTTATCTTCACTCTGAAGCTGAGAAAATGGATCAGTTTGTAGCATCATTAACTGAGCTAATGAATTGAATTCTTTAGTTTCCTCTCCTAGATCTGGCCAAATTGGTTGAGACAAATCTGGCAGAGGTTGTGCAGGTGGGTATAAAGCCAATTTCTTTCTTGACTAACCATCATAAATTGTCATGTCTCTTGAATGACATCCTATAAGGGCATCAATTGTAGCTAACCAGGGTCTACCTAGGATAATAGGATATCCTCCTAAGGTTTCCTTAGTGGACAATATGGTGAAATCAGTAGGGTATTCCCAAGATTCAAGGGTGACAATGACATCTTCTATCACTCCATCAGGTGTAACCGTGGAACTATCAGCAACCTGCAGGACAGTCGGTGTAGACTGAATGTTTGGGATATTCAAACACTCCATAGTGCGCTTGGTCATCACATTAATGGTTACACCAAGGTCAACCAAAACATTTCTTACTACTTGACCATTGATATTTATTTTTACCACAGGACTTCCAGGATCAGTATATTTTGGAATGACAACCTTCCCTAACATAATATCGGCTAATTGTCCTAGAACATGGATAGTTTGGGGATCCTTTTTCTTTCTTCCTTGTTTCTTTAAACAAGCCTCTTTAATGGCTTTTCCATAAACTGGAACATCTTTAATAGCTTGAAAAAGAGGAATTTGAACTTGTACATTCTTTAACTGATCCAAAATGTCAAAGGTAGGCTCTTCGATGGTCTTGGGTGTAGTAATTTGTAATCTCTGAAGAAAAGGTGGTGTAGCCTGCGGCTACAGAATAGGTTCCTTAGAGGCATTAGCTGGTACAGGTATATCTTCTGCATGATCAGTAGGTTGTTCAGCGGTAGAGTCTGGAATCTCTATAATTATAGGTGGTTGTGGAGCAGGGAGAGTGGTTCCAGACCTGAGATGGATATAATTGATATTCAGGGCATAAGCTGGATACTGGTTGGCTTATGTAGAATACATAGGTTGTTGTTGTTGTTGCTGCTTATTATTAGGAGTTGGAAATGGTTGAGCAGGAATAGGCATTTGTTTTGGAGGGCCAGTAATTGCTGCAGGTGCTGCAGGAGGAGGCATAAGGGCCAGAGGTTGTGGCTGCTGAGAACCTCTCCATTGAGGGTTCTACTGCCAGTTACCTGGAGGTGGAGTCCATTGTCCTTGTGGTTGCTGCCAGCCTCCTTGAGGGGGTTGCCATTGAGGGCTCTGATAGTTAGGAAGTGAAGTTGAGTAGTATTCCAAGGTTGTGATGGGCTATATGTAGGTTGTCATTGGTTATTGTAATTAGAATAAGGATTACCAAAAGTTAAAGGATCTTGAGGCATACCTTGTCTTGGAGCCCATGGTCTCCTTTGTGCAACAAAGAAGACTTGGTCATCATCACCTTCTATCATCTTAAAATCAGTTGGTAACTATTTAGCCTCCATGTTGGCCACCATCTTGCATCTGTAGTCACATTTCTTCTGTCTACAATGTGGACAGAACTCAGCCAACATTGCTTCAGCTTCTTCATGTTTCTTCCAAGCTTGCATAGTATCCAACTGTGTAGCCATGTTGTTTATGATATCCTGCTTGAAATCTGACAACAAATTTGTGATCTTCATCCATGAAACTCCATTAGTAGAGGACTTTCCCACTATGGCTTGATGACCTCTACCTTTCTTAACAATTGCTCGAGAGTAGTTAAGACATATTTTCTTGATATCATCCCAAGGCAGTTGGGTTATATCATCTCCTCCCATCAGGTCCAGGGCATCTATACAGGTATCACTGATTCCCCTTAGAAAAATTAGTTTCTGAGATTCTTCGTTGAGAGTATGGTTTGAATTCTTTTTCAGGGAAAACAAGAATCTTGAGATATAGTCCTTTAGGCTTTCATCCTCCTTTTGTTGAATTCTGAATATATCGTCTCCCTTACTACCACTCTTACAATATTTCTTATATTTCTCAAGGAATTTTGTTTGCATGACTGCCCAACTATCAACAACACCCCTTCCCAAACTCATGAACCATCTGAGAGCTCCATCCTTCAAGGTGGAAGGAAATAACTTCAGCCTGTGAGCATCTGAAGTGTAATCATAGCTGTGATAGAGGATATCAAACTCAAACAAAAAAGTTTATGGGTCCTCCGTAATTAGGCCATAGAACTTGGGAAGTAATGAAGAAGGAATATTTTTAAGGTTATCAGTATCTTGCTGGGCAACAATGGGAAACTCAAAAGCAGGAGGTGGATTAGGTGGATTTTGTGTCATATTTGCTTGTTCTAGTATCAAAGCAAATGGATTTTCCTTAGGTTCTTCGTTAGCTGGGTCAAATGGAAATTCAACAAACAGGTTTTTAGGGAGGAACCTTCCCAGCGCGTCTCTTCTTCTATACATGCAATAGAATGAATATGATTTGAAGGATTTTGAAAATTCTTAATTAACAAACTAAACTAATGCTAAAAATGACTTCTGACAGGTTCTTAGCTTGACACCATCCCCAACAACGGTGCCAAAAATGGTCGCGCCCACAAAAGGATATGAAAATCATGGCAAAACCTATCTTGGGAATTAGACATTCCAGCAGGCGACTAATATCTCTTCATGGTCATTCATTTACTTGTCAAACCAGGGAACATATACTTTGAATGTAGCAGCACTATATGTGCACTAAGAACTGGTTTCAGTCACAACTTAACGGAAACAAATACTTGGAAAGAAATTCTACGTATGCTACAGGAAGGTAATGCAAAGTTCTCTTAACTCAACCATAATTTAACCAAAATAGAAATCATAACAACTACGATTGAGAAACAAACTATGAACTGGCCTTATGCTACAGGAATAGACACAGGGATGGATTCTCGATGCTACAGGAACAATATAAGACTGAGTTTGCACAGAAACTTCAAAGATGAAATCTAACTTATGAGCAACAGAAAATGAACGGCTAACTAACTAACTACAGCTACTTACTAAGTGGGCCCCCTTAGCAAGCATCAACTAATTATGCAAGTACTGAACTCAGAACTTCATCAAATTTTATTCATAAACTCAGAATGGTATACATTGTTCTGTTCATATGAAAACTAACAAAAATCTCTATCTCTTGTCATACAGACTCTGTTTTTATTATCATACTAACTTTTACATGATATCCTTTCTATCTCACTATGCTTGCTCACTCGCGTAGGAGGAACACTTATTTAAATCAGGAAAACAACTAACTAACTAACTAACCCTAACAGAGAAAGACATGGATGTAAAATGTATCTCGAAATCGAGGAACAAACTTCATAAATGAGTTTATCCGTTCAACCCGATCCAAAGAGAATCTAGCGCTCCACTCTTTCCAGATTAACTGATATTTAAAATCCTTCCCAACAGTTTCGGTCAAAGAGTCTTCGCTAGAGCTTCCTCGAAGTCATGCAAGAAATGGACTTTACTGCAAGGCCAAGATCAGCTGCACTTGACTCGATCATACTTTCTTCAACAACCTGTGAAACACAAGGTAACAGATGTGAAAGAAAAGGTGTATGGCACATACACAATATCCATTCATTAATCACATATTTAAATCTATTTCATCATTCAAAAACTACATGCGTTATACCAATCATTTGGGGAGTCAAACAGGGTAATAAATATAGACATGTCAACATGATAGGCTACAGGAACATGAAAGTGTATTGCTACAGGATATCCCCTAATAAAAGGTTTCAAAAGAGTTAAACAACCATGAACAACAAAAGTGAGGGTAGTAAAAGTACACCATGATATCCAAATTATGAGCATATTTTGGGCTCATCAATTGGCACACCTTGTAGAACTAGTGTGTGTTTTCCATTTTTTCCACCTTGTTATAGGCACACCTTGTAGACCTAGTGTGTGTCTCTCATGTTACCTTGTCTTGGGGGCTCACCCAGTGAATATCGGACTTCACTAGCTCGTGTGTCCCCTAGTTTATGATTCACCTAGAAAATGCCAAAATTTTCTATTGTGTGAGTTATGAACACCTTTTAACATGGCCACCTAGCGTAATACAAATTGCTTGCCAATGGAGCCATTTGTTGTGAGTGATGTGTAAGACCTCAGTCCTCATGAAGCATGTTCTTTATTTGATGGATGACATTTGGTTTTTGAGACAATTTAAGACTGAGGTCTCTTTACCTTACCGACTTGAATCCTTTAAATTAGTATTAACGTTGTGTTTTTTGTGTTTCTTTTCGCATGTCTTCTTCGTGCTTACATTGTGCTTACATCATACTTTTTTTCCATTTCATTGTAATCATTATGTTCTATGGTGTCATGTGTGTTTTCATCATGTATGCTTCATGGTTTCCAACATGTATGTTTGTGTATATTGTTTTGCTGCATTTTATACATGCAAGTGTGTTCCTTTGTGCTTATGTTGGTTTTCCATGGGATCTTGGATCTTGGGGGCTTGATCACCTCCCTTGATCCTTAGTCATCATATCTCTTCAACATTTTGTATATACGAACCCCTCTTGAGATATATTTCTCCACTTTAGTGTGAGTCTAAGTGTAATTTCATACTCTCACTAAAGTTGGGGCTAAATGTAGTGTTGGGAATTGTCACCCTTAACAATTTCACATTATGTTTTATCCCCCTAATTTATTGGACTTAATTAAGCTTCTAATTTTCCAAATTATGCATTCCAAGGCCTAATTTTTACCATTTTCTAAAGGATTGCAAGCATTGAATAAATGCATCTAATTGTTATTTTTCTCCTAACTAAGTGTGTCCTAGAAATTTGGTCTAGGACCCATTTTCCTGTGGGTGAATGGGTCCCCCTTCTTAGCTAGGACCCAAATTTAAATATTTTGTTGGCAACATTTTAACATCCAAAATTCAAATATCAAGTGTCAGCTTTTGGAATATAATTTTTCAATAAATTATTACAATTGCATATAAATACGTAGTTATTTAATCATTTTAAATCTAACAACAAGAACAAGAATTCATGAGAAAATACTATTGTCAGGAGCAAGTCAAGAGTAGCATTTATTTGAGCTTTATTGCAGCAATTCAAGATCCTAACATCAATTGAATTCTATGTGAGTTTATGTCTGTTCATGTTCATGCTTTATAAAGGCTAACCCTTGTTCTAGGTCCCCAAAACATTCAAGCATTTAAGAAAAGCAAGATCCAAACCCTTAAGGTGATGTGTGTGATTTTAGTACTTCAAGGAAGCTATTAAAGGGTGGTGAGTTGCAACATTTTGTTCATTCATCTTTCCTTCCTTTTGATTATCATTCCTATCATTGACATTACCATTGTGGAAGTGGAAACACTTTCATAGGGTTCGACTAAGGCAAGCCCCTAAATGGCCCAACATTTTATCCCTCTTTGAATGTACAGGTTATAGGTTTGAAGAGGATCAAGGAAATATTGAAGGAAAATTCTTCATTGTTACGTTCAAAGCCCTAAAATTTGTCAAGATACAAAACCTCAATTACAGAATTCACTGACGACATTTCAACAATTTTGTAACCTAGAATCAGGAGCTCATATCCAACATAGAGGATTGTAAAATATGTTTCAAGATCCCTCATTAAAGACCCATTCACCTAGGGGTGACTACTCGGTCCCTCTGCACATGAAAGTTCCTGCTTCTGGTGACATACACATATCATCAAATACTTCCAAGATCCACCTGTAATCAACAATTTCAGTCTGTGCATTTCCAAAATATTACAATTTATATATTAGGTCATATAGTTTAATCAAGTTAATTATTCCAAATCATTTTCAATTTATTTCTAAGACTCAAAAGGATTAGATCTAGGTCTAATTGGCTCATCTTTGATGTTGAAATTCAATCTATGCACCTTGTTGATTTGTATCCTAATGAAACCATTGGAAAAGTGGAATTGATCCTAGGTTCTTTATATTTAGAACTCATCCATCCCTTAATTCCCCCTTTTTCTATGTTTCAACAGTAATAGGAACATTTGACCCACTTGTCTTGGACTCCATGTTCTTTTTGTATTGTGACCTAGTTGTGACCATACAAGTTGTAGCAACCTTAGGAGATGTGGGATGTGAATGACTTTTTCGAAATGTTTTGGTTGCCTCAATTTTTTCTAATAATGTCACTTTGATAGGTTTATGATAAATTTTTGAATGATTGTGTCGATGGATGGAGGATATGGAACCTTTAATTTAAAAAAAAATTAGACTAGATCCTTAGGTATGTTTGAGGATGATAATGAACTTACAAACCTTGGAATTAGACTCATGAATCCAAAGTAGGTTTTCTCATAATGATGTTTACTAACTTAACCAAATACATGAAAAGATATTTTTTTCAAGCATAACACCAAACTAGGTGTTAGGATGAAGATCTAAATCCAAATGATCTATGTCAAAATGTTAAGTTGTTTTTTGAATGAAATGTTTTTGTGGTGAAGTGGATGGTCTATTGTTTCTTGATTTGATCCTAATGATAACCTAGAAAGTGATTTGAAAAGCTCAAAATGGTAATTAACACATTTGTTTGTTGTTATTCTAACTGATAATTATGAAAAAAACTATATTTTGCATTGACTTTAAGTGATCTAATGCTTGTTGATAAAAATGTGAATTTTAGAAATGTTCTTAAAGCTCTCTATTTTTAGTTTCAAACTAAGGCATCAAATTGTCTACTACAAAGACATCATAGTATCTACAAAAGAGTTGATGTTCAACAAAAGTGTCAAACTGTCAAAACAAAGGCATCAATTTGTAAGAAAAACTATATTTTTCATTGACTTTAAGTGATCTAATGCTTGTTGATCAAAATGTGGATTTTAGAAATGTTCTGAAAGCTCTCTATTTTTAGTTTCAAACTAAGGCATCACTGTCTACTACAAATACATCACAGTGCCTGCAAAAGAGCCGATGTTCAACAAAAGTGTCAGACTATCAAAACAAAGGCATCAATCTGTAGATTGTTTTCCTGATAAACGTATTGAGATGTGAAAAGGAGTTGATATACAAAGAAACGTTCCATTTTAATAAAAATAAAAGCATCGGTTTGCACAAAGGTGTCACACTATCTGGAAAAAATCATTGATCTATTAGAGGATCTTTGATGTGCCAATTGACCTAGGTGTTTAATTTTTTTTGAAGTGATAAAACATAATAAACAACATGTAAATTGACTCAATTGGTGTTTTAGATGATTTTTGTGTGTTCTTCCACAAGATCACACTAATTGGTATCACAATGGTATCCACAATAAAAACATGCTATAGAACACAATCCTATTTGTAGTGGTAGATCAGGTTTATCTTCTTATATCAGGCTCATGTAATAAAATACCTTCCCATTGAATGGACAACTAGAGTATTCCAACGTCATGTACCACCTTGACACCTCTTACCTTAGAAGGAAAATTTCCTTGCAAGGGGTTAATGTCGCCTCAACAAGGGTTGGCACATAGCGAGTAACTTCATGTGACAATACTATCATGTTGCATCAATATAAGTCAATGGTCTACAAATTGACCTTAGGCTTCTAATAATAAGGTTCATAGTGGAGCTCCATGAACACTTTTATGCATGTATAAATGTGATATTGAACTATTATATCTCCTTGTGTTTGGAATCACCCCAGAACATAAAGGAATTCTTGAAAATGCATGATTGGATTGAGCAAGAGATTTTTCTCTCACCCCTTTATATAGCTCATCGAAAGAAACATTCTTGAGGTTGAACCCTAGGGTGATGAAATCCCTAGTTAGGCCTTCTAATAATAAAGGAATGATTAATGTTTTTATTTATCATCACCCAAGATCACACTAGGCACAAGGGGAGTGGATATGTGGACAACTCCTTTAGTGAATAACAAGAGAAAGTGCAAACTAGAGGTATTGCTTGTCACCCAAGATCGCACAAAACTCAAGGGGAGTGGATACATATGTACTCTATCCTACTTGTCACAAAAAAAAAACAATCAAGTTAATTTTAATTGTACTAAGGGAAAATGAAGATTGTCTTGTTCAATTTTAATGCACCAAGGGAAAATGATGATTGCCTTGTTCAATTTTAAACACCAAATTGAAATGTGAAGATTTTGTTGTTCAATTTTAGAGAACTCAAGTAAATATGAATTCATTTTATGCACCAAATTGAAATGTGAAGATTGCGTTGTTCAATTTTAGAGTACTAAAGTAAATATGAATTCATTTTATGCACCAAATTTGAAATGTGAATTATCCTATATTATCTCTACAAGACAAGTTCATTAGAATCCTTTTTCCCAAATACCACATTCTACAAATAGTTAATTCTGGAAAAGGCAATCAGAAAAATAACAAATGGTTAGGGTTAGTCCAAAAATATAATTGAAATCATATCAAACCCTAAAATTTAGCTCACTATTATACTATGCAAAGGTGTCACACTATTTTTGTAGCTAGGCATTAGACAGTTTGATAGAAGCATCAGAGTGTTAGATAGAAGCATCATACTATTAGACATAAGTGCTAGACTATTAGACACAAGCACTAGACTGTCTACTTGCAAAAGCGTCACTCATTTGCATAAGGATCACCCTTCCTACAAAGGCGTCAGACTATACTTGCAACAAAATAGAAAAAGGTCAATATAGAAGCATTGGGGTATTTGCAAAGGCATCAACCTTTGACTCACAAAAGCATCAATCTTTGCAAAAGTGTCACCCTTTGAATTGGAAAGGTATTGGACTAACTTTGTAACCTTCAATGGCCTACAAATCTCAAGAAAATTTGATTAGGCTGGGATGTGGGTCCCACTAGGCGCGCCAAAAAGTCATATGGTTTAAACCTAAGTAATCAATTAACAATGAAACTAAACTAAATTCAAGCAATTCAAGTAAAATATTGATCAATTAGAGTCATACTTCAATGGAATTTAGTAAACATTGCTAAAATGATTCAATTAACATGAAATAATTTTAAATTCTAAATAATTGAATATACTAGCAAGAAAAAATCTAATCCCATTATGGATTTGAATTTAGAGTGATATGGATGTGGATTGCTCAGATTTTCCTAATCCATGTTATTCCAAAGCTTGGTTGATGAATGAGGATGATTCACAAAAGAGGGGTTCTCAAATTTCTTAAAAAGTGAGTAATCAATTAAAGAGAGTAAGTTTGCATAAAGGTTGTGAATCCTTAATTTTCATGTAAAAAGGCTTGGTATTTATAGATTTTTGAAATATTGATCAATGGTGAGGATTCAAAATGCTAATCAAGGGATCAAATTGAATTAAGGATGTGAGTGTGGATCAATGGATGGATCAAGGGTCAATAATCCATGAGGGTGTGGATCAAAGATTTAATCAAGGGTCCATAATCCATGAGGATTAAATAAATCCCTTAATTTTAGGAAATATGTTGGAGATATTATTCATGTAGAGGGAAGAATTTTAATTTGAAAAGGGAATATTCCATGAGAATATTCTTTATGCAAGTTGGAGGATTGGAGGAATATTAGTTAATTAAATAATTTAGAAAAAAACATTTAATTCTATAAGTTGGAAGAATTAGGAGCTTTAATTAAATAATTTGGCCTTATTTAATTAAATAGATGAAATAAATGAATTATGAGAGAAATGATGTTAGTAAATGAAATCACTATGTGTGATACACTCAGGACATTTTTAGATGTCTAAAAGTACATACTATAATAGTAACAATAAATAAGAAACATCATATGATACTTGACCATAAATTTGTTGGAATAATGGAGTTCATCAATTACCAAACTACAAAGTGTAAATTTATTGGATTATTTGTATAATCATTTTCTTTTCTTTCTTTCTTGTTTCTAACTTTTCTCTTGTTCTCTAGACTAGTGAAAGAGAGAAGAGGTTTCTTATATATGAGATCAAGAACATATTCAAGTAACCATTTGGGAGAAGTTGAAAAGTAAGGTCAAATCCTCAATCACAATAAGGATGACTTTTAAATTCTAATTTTTTTGCATGTATAGTTAGGATGCTAGCATGTCACACTAGTGTCTAGGCATAATTTTCTTTCGAAGGACCTAGTAATATAGGACTTAACCAAGCTTACCAAAAAGGTGATGAAACAAGTATATTACAAATAAAACTAAACACACACACTAAAATAGGTGCCAAACCTAGCATGAAATTGTAAGTCACGGCAATAATTTATGATGCTAAAAGTAGTTCAAGGGCATGATAACTCTCACCAAGGATCTAGGCATGAAAGATTTTAAATTTAAAACTTTATGCTATCACAAAGGAATCCTTCTAAAATTTTCTTTCTATTGGATAATTACTCACAATAGAATTCTAACAAGTAAGAAAATAGAAAGGATGGATATTATTTAGTTTGTCAACTATTCATTATGTGGAAAATATATTGAATATATTGACCATTTTCTTTTCAACTGTAATTTTAGTCTTCACTATTGGAAGTGGTTGTGTAATAAACTAAATTGGTAAGTAGTTTTTCTAAAATTTACCAAATATCATTTTTAGACCTGAACCTTTGCTCATAGGAGCTCAAGCTATGGTTGCATTTGTAAAATAGCATCTTTTACTCTTATCTAGTCATTATAGAAAGAAAAAATTAGACATTTTAGAAAAATCCCCATCTCCTATATCCTCTCTCCCATAGCTTATTCAGATCTCTCTCTAAGTCAATAAATTACTTCATCTACTAGTTTAACAACTCCAAGGTTGTGACTATTTGGGATAGCAAGATTATGAAGAATTATAATTTTATTCACCCCATCTAATGAATGGTTCTATACACTTACCATCTTCCAAGTCGGCTCAACTCATCTATTGACTAAATGGGAAACCCTTCCTCACATTTCATTAAGTTTAACTTTAATAGGGCCTCAAGGGGAAATCTTGAAGAATTAAGTGTGTTTTTAGAAAAATGATGACATAATTTTTCTAGTAATTTGAACAAAATATCTCTAATGAGAACAACAATGAGGTACAAGCCCAAGCTTTGCTTACTAGCCTATCTATAGCTAGAAGAGAAAGATATCCAAAAATATACATAGATGGAGATTCAATGTTAAAAATCAATTCTCTCTATAAAAATTCCACTTTCTCCTATAAATTGAACATTTTTAAGATGATATAGATTTCCTTAGAAAATTTTATTGAATTAAGATGTAATTAGGGTTAAAGGGAAAATAATAGGTTAGCAAATGTACTAGCTAACATGGCAATTGACTAGAAAGATAACATTATTGAACTCAATTGGTAAGAAAATAATCAAATCTAGACTCTAAAAAAAATATCTCAAGAAGATCATCATCATGTGACCTCATCCTATCTCTAGACTATTAAACTCCTATTTACCATCATTTTTCTCCTAGATAGTTAATCTAAAGTGCTAAATTGTGAATTTTAGTCCCATGTGGTGAACTAATTAATCATTTAAGGAGGTGATGTGAGTTGATTTAATAAAATATTTAGTAGAGAGTAGAGTGTGTATTTTTCATTAATTGTGGTGACAATTTATTTCTAGCACACTTCTCTTGTCAGGCCACCTCAATTCCCTCATCGGGCTCTTTAGGGGTTTTCTTAACAAAAAATCCTAGATTTATTACCAAGTTCTTTGACAAGTACTTTCAATAAGGATAGAATTTAATGATCCTTTCTAGAGGCATCATTCAAGTATCTATTTTATCCCTTAAAGGCACATTACCAAGCATTCCATTCCCTATGATTGTTATAATGCTCCCTATCAAGAAGAATTTTTGGATCCTCATCCCCCTAAATGGAAGCCTAAGGAATTTGGGTCTTTTGACTCCTCAAAGTTTGGATTCATCTTCTTGTTTGATTGCAATTGTGTGGAAGTGGCTATTAGGTTTATTTCTAATAAATGAATACTTTAGGATTGTCCTCACCAACTAACCCACTCTAAGATCTAGTTTCAGTGTTCTTTTCCAATTCCATGAATTTACTCCTTGACTCATGTCTTCTTTACTAGTTGGGGTTTAAATTTTCCAACACTGCTTTCTTTTGGAGGCTACATTCTATTTTATTTATAATGAATACAACATGCCACATGGTTTTGAATTTTTTGTGGGAATTTTTTTACACATCAAGCTTCTAGGGTTTCATCTAACCATATTTATCCATAATTATATGGTACCTAGCCTACAACACAACATGAGTATGGAATTTAAGGCCACATTGCAAGAACATGATAATAAATTGAGTAGTTGCACAGCTAGTTTGTGTGACTAGGTGTTCAATACCATTCACTTCCTACTACTATATGATCTAGATGACCTACCCATGCCTCTTGATGATATTTCTATTTCTCTACATTACTTGAATCTTGAAACGTGTTTACTTGATGATGACTAGTTGAACATTGACCTTTTAAGCTTTGATGAAAGTTCATAAATATTGATTGTGTCTCTATTTTATTCTATTTATTATTATTTTGGTCTATGCCTTTGTTGCAATTTTTTATTATGTTAATAAATAGGTGAATTACGAGCTTTATATCATTTTATTTTATTTTTATATGCTATGGGACCTAAACTAAGTTGTAAATGTTTACAATCAATGCTCTTATTCAGGGATATTGTAGATACTCACAATCAGTGGCAGTATAGATCATATAAGGGGTTTTTATCAATTTTGATTGCAGCAAGTAAACATGACAACAATCTTGGTTGTCAAGAACCATTGTAAAGCTTATTTTGTAACTTTTATTATATATTAATATATATATATCAGCTTTTAGCCTTTTGCCAAAACAAAAAATTATTTAAAAATACATATTAGATTTCTATCTAACTTATATCATAAATTTATTATAGATAATTTAAAATTAATATTTTTCATAGTTTTTAAATTAATATATTTAAAATAATGTATACTAAAGCTATAAACTAGCAATCGCACACTGGTGTGCAATGGGCATGCCAAAAAGTGTGGAAGGTCAATTAGGAAAAAGTTTGGTCTAGTTTTTGCATACATTTGGACAATATGTGAGATCAATTGGTAGGTCATTTAACAAATGATGTTGTTTGTGCAAAAAATCTCTCAATGGAGAAGTGATAGCTTCAAATAAAGTATGCATCCACTTACAGGGATCCAAACAAGACTGAAATAAAACCTATGGATTGGGAAGATAATAAAGCTTCATTATTAAGAGAGTCATGTTATGTTTAAAATAAGGAGAGAGGGGGAGAGATAGAGAGGGTAATAGCATGTGAGAGAGGGGGATAAGGAGATAGAGATTCAAAGGAAGATAAAGATAGAGATGGATATGGATATGGAGAAGGAGAGGGGTATGGAGAGGAGAGGGAGAGATAAAGAGAGATATGAGAGGGATAGATAGACATAGAAGAGATACATGGAGATGGAGAGAGAGAGAGAGAGAGAGATAGAAAGATAAAGATAGGGATAGGAAGTTATGTATAGAGAGAAGTAGAGAGAGGGAGAGATATAGTGGTAAAGAGAGATGGAGAGATAAAAAGATGGATATAGAGAGATATGGAAGAATAAATATGGAGAGATAGAGATAGCGAGACAAAGAGATATAGATAGAGAGGTCTAGGATGAAGGAAAGGGGGAGACAGAGGGAGATAGATTGATGGATAAAGTGAGGGATACATTTCTAGAGATAGAGCCCGTGAGAAAGGAAGATAGAGGTAGAGATGAAGATAGGGAGAGAGAAACAAGGGGAGATAGAGAGAGGGGGAGATAAATATATAGGGGAAGAGAAAGATAGATAGATAGATAAAGATATATGGGAAGAGAGATAGAGAGAGAGGGAGAGAGATGGGAAGAGAAAGAGAGAGATAGAGATATGGGGAGAGAAAAAGAGAGAGAGAGGTAGAGATAAAGAGATAGATAGGGGGATAGGAGGGAGTGAGGGAGGGAGACATGGAGAGAGAAATAGAGATAGGAGAGATAAGTAGAGAGATATAGAAAGGAGTGATCTAGGGAGAGAGGGAAATAGTGAAAGAGATGGGGATACATAGAGGGAGAGATGGGACGATAGAGATAGAGGGGGAAAGAGTAAGAGATAAAGGAGATGATAGAGACAAGAAACAAAGAAGGAGAGAGATAGAGATAGAGATAGAGATATGGAGGGAGAAATAGGGAGTGTGCGAGAGATATATATAGAGATAGAGATAGGGAGGGGGAATCACAAAGTGTGTGTGTGTAAGAGAGATATGGAGATAGAGATAGAGAGGGAAAGAGATATATAAATAGATAGAGAGGAAGGGAGAGAGAGGGAAGGAAATAGAGAGAGCATAGAGAAGTAGAGAGATATAAAAAGAGGGATCGTAGGGAGAGAGATATAGAGAGAGAGAGTCCAAGGGGTAAGGAGATAGAGATAGGGAGAAAGATAGAGATAGAGATAGAGATAGAGATAGAGATAGAGATAGAGATAGAGATAGAAATGGAGATGGAGATGAAGATAGGGATTAATATATAGAGTGAGAGGGAGAGATGGAAGGATATAAGAAGAGGGAGAGGAAGAAATAGAGAGAGAGCGAGATTCAAAGTGATATATAGAGAGGTAGAGGGAGATAAATAAGGGAGAGAGAGGGGGACAAAGGGGGGAGACAAATAGGGATATAAAAAGAGATAATGTGAAACATAGAGTTAGAGAGGGAGACAAATATAAAGAGCTCTCTCTCTCTCTCTATATATATATATATATATATATATATTCAATTCTTTCTCTTTTTTCTCCATGTGCCTCTCTATATCATATCTCTATCTTCTTCCCCCTTCTCTCTTCCTCTCTCTTTTCTCTCTATCTATTTTCCTTCTTAAGCGTGTAATGGGCACATTGAAGAGGTCTTAAAGGTGAATTATCATATCCTTAATCAAATGACATGCTACTTTTAAATTGTTAAATCATTTTAAAAATAAAAATAGAGAAAGTTATTAGAATTGAAATCTTAATAAAATATAATTCTATTTTTCATTTGAATCTTCTCAACTTTTTTCCGTTTCTTTGTTTTAACAAAAAGCCTACTTTTAAATTGTTAAATCATTTTAAAATTACAGACAATTGAGATTAATTGTATTGTCTTGCATCCTTCTACTCATTTCTCAACCATTGATTTCAAAAATTAGATCTATTTCATATAAGAAACACCTTCGACCTAATAATGTATACTGAAACTATAAATTTACAAATTCATATTAATTCATAATAAAATAAGCCAATCGGCGCAAAACAAAATAATAAGTTTTATCATTGCTATGTATTGATTATGACATTACTTTCTAAGGCAAGATTCTTTACTATATATATATTAGTTAATCATATGGATACGCAATCTTGTGATTGGTTAAATTATTTGGGTGCATATGCATTTTCAAAGAGCGAATGGGAAGGGTCAACGGTAGCCTAGATTCCTTTCTTATCCTAAACTGAGTAGCCAGACAGGCTGTGTACAGCTGTCAAGGGGCACAGTCAACGTTCTAATTAAATCATAACAGACGAGACTACATTAGGGAGATGCAGGCAGTCCACACGCCATTGCCCATTCAGTGATTTCAAAGGAGAAGCCGAAGATGAGCAGTGAGAACTGGTCCACTGGCTTCTTCGACTGCGCCCAAGATCGATCCAATTGTATAACTATCTATATATTACTCTCCTCCTCCGGCCTCCCCTTATGTTAATAATACTAATGGAAATGTTGTGTGATTGCAGGTTGCCTCACATGCTGGTGCCCCTGCATCACTTTTGGGCAGATAGCGGAGATAGTGGACGAGGGTTGTCCGCGTAAGACTCGTAGCACCCAAGAAATGTTTTATATATTGGAAGTTATTGTTGTATGGGAGGGCTGAAAGGTTGAAGTTGATGCAGCATGCGCTGTGAGCGGGGTCATCTATGGGCTGCTTTCTTTGACGGGAATTGCGTGTTGCTGCTATGCGTGCATGTACCGAGGCAGGATGCGAGCCAAATTTAACTTGCCCGAGGAGATCTCTGAAGTTAAATATGGATGGGTTATGGGGCCAAATGGTATAAGGAATTATGAGAGCTCATCCTTCAGGAGCGATAGTGGTAAATACTTGTCCTTTACGTTTGAATGTTAGAACCATTCAGTATAATAGAATAACTCTCGAAGAACCCTTATGCAGATTGTATGACCCATTGTTGTTGTCATCAATGCGCGCTCTGCCAGGAATACAGAGAACTCAAACATAGAGGATATGATCCTGCTCTCGGTAATACATTCGTCTTGTTAGATCTTAACTTTCACAACTGTTCAGATGGTTTTGGGGTTGATTATTTTGGCTTGTTGCAGGTTGGAAGAAGAACCTGCAAAGACAACAACGCGAGATGGGGACGCCCATGGAACCTCCTTCCAATTCAACCATGGCAAGATGATCCCACCGCTCATTCTGTTTCTGTTTGGTCAGGGCATTTTCGAATTTCAATGGCTGTTTTCAATAATTATCTCTGGATTTATATTGTAAGGAGGAGATTAATACTATTCAAAATTTAGCAAAGTGAGTGTGGAAGGAACTATAGCTGGATAATTACACAAATATGATGTAATAATTACCTTAACTATCTCCTTCTAAAATCGAATGGTGTAAGGCATAAATTCATTCCTCACATGTTGGTGTGTATGTACACCGTCTCTTACAAGAGTTGGGAAATTTTCTATTTTCGTTTTGCTTGCCTATTGTCTAAGGTTGTTAAATATTTATAAAGCTGATTTTCTTGTTTACCTTATTCTCAAATTAGTTACTTTTTCTTTTTATAATTCATGAAAGGAATGCTAATTACCATTTGGGCTTAGTTTGATTTCGTGTGTTTCCTTGATGGTTCCATTTAGTGCATTGGTTTGACCGATGATCTTGTGATTCAATCCAAGTCTATATCAATTGATTAGATCCATTTATGTTTAATCTTTTAGTAATCAAGTGGATGCAGCATAGCATGTGCAAGGGCCCTTTTAAAATATATATATATCATGTTAGAGCATTTGAAATTTATGTTAATAGATCTTTTTGGGGATAGAATATTTCTCTCATTAAGGTTTTCCTCACAACATATCTTGTGCCATTTTTTCATGTCTCTTCTATTTATATGTTTATTTATCTAGTTAATTAGGACAAGTATATAATTATAGTTTTCTTATTTGTAGAATTTTATAATGGTATTCTTTCACAATTAGATATGTTATCTAAATGATGTACATAAATTCATTTATCTTTCTACTATCTAATTTTCAAATTGAATATTTAGTGAATAACTTCTATAATTAGCACTTGTATCTAAAAGAGGTTCAAGGATTATGCCGATAGAAAACTATATGAATGCTAATATATTAGAGAGTATGTGTTTGTACATGGATGTGCTACAAATTCTAGTTGCATGTGGTTGGATTAAACAACTAATAATAAGTGCTAAATAATGGAATGAAATAAACTTACAAAAATCTAGATTTTTCCCTTAAAGAAATTAAGTATTATCTGATTATGAAATATTTGTATACATATTTAAAACATAAAGCAATGTAAATGAAAAAATAAAGTTGTCATTAAATTGACAAAAAACATTGTAAATGGAAATAGAATGTTCCCATCCAATCAATATTTATTTGGGTTTTATGTGATAAGTGAGATTTTGGAGGCTTTTACCATTAGATGACAATTGGTTTACTATTAAATGGTAGTTGAAACTTGTTTTCTGATGACTCAACAATGGTTTGTAAGCGTGAGACTTTTTTTAGGCTCAAATTTCACAATATATGTAGCCTATCGGCTAATGAATTCATATGTTTGAAATAATTTCTTATTTTTCTTAAATTTAAAAAAAAAAAATTCCATTTATATTAAAACACTAAGAATATGTGGGTGTCTAATACTAATAATATGTAAATACATACATGAATATTCAACATGCTAGGTGTTAATTCAAGTGTATAAAATTATAAAATAGAATATTGGAAAATGTACATAAGAAGGAAAAACCATAAAAAAAACCAATTATTATGCTACATTTAGGAGATTAATGGCACACACCTCCTTGTAGGTGCCTAAAAATCCACCTAAAAATTGGCTAGTAGGTGGAAAAGGAGAGGTTGTGTTGTTGTAAGCAACTTTACACAACCTCTACAAAGGTCTACACACGTGTTGTAGGTCAAATAAAAGGTTGAAGAGGTATAAAATCAACTGTATATACAATAACTATGTTGATGTCAAAAACAAATTGTTGTTGCGGGTAGCTGCAGCGATGACTATAGGTGATTTTCAACAATTTTATACTCATAAAACACTCTAAACTTGCACAAAACTGCACAATTTCATAACAACAAACTCATAAAAAATACTACTCATAAACACACACATATAAGATAATAGCTATGGAGAGAATAATATTATTTTATAATAAAAAATATGACTTTTTACACTCTTTTACATGCATTTATATAAGCATTTTTAGAACAGATCTCCCTTTGTCATTCTTCTTTCGTCCTCTTTGTCTGCTACGATTCTATTGTTGTCCTTTATTGCTCCCTCCTTTTTCTACTGCTATTCTAATGTTCTTTTCTTTTGGTTGTCCACTTCCTTCTATTGTACTCTTCTATTCTTTTTACCCTTTACTGTAGTTATGATCTCTCCTCTTTTTTCCTCTTTATTCTCTTCTTTTCTTCCTTGTTATTCTCCTCAAAACTACAAAAAAATCTAGAAGTTTCTACCCAAAATCCTACCTAAAACCATGGCAGTGCTAAAAATGTGACATTAATGCACCAACTACTAATTTGAGTTCAAAACTCCCGCTCATACTTTCCCTATGCCATTTTTCATTGTTTTTTCTTATTAATTGAGCTTACGAGTAGGTATATGCTACTCTCAAACAAAACAACAATTAAATTTTAAAATTTCTAATAGCTCTTTCTCTTGGTAGTGGCTAAGGGAATAATAAAAAAAGATTAAAAAATTGATGCCCCTACATCAAACTACCGACCTAGAAAAATTTATGAGCCTCTACTCACTATGTAAAACTTTGTATTTCTATGGGTTAAAGGTCCTATTGTGGGTCAACAACTATGTCATCTTATGTTAACTGGAGTGATTCCAACTTTTCTAAGCTTAACCATGTTGCATCCTCCACTGGTCTACCCTTCTATTTCACTAAATACTCATTGTATTCCTTGCCTCTTGTCTTTATAATCACCTTAGAATCTAAAATATCTTCAACTTCCTCTTGTTCATGTTTGGGTAGTTGCTTCATCCATTTTTTAGTCAATATTTTCTCCTTTCCTTGTTGTTGTGATGTCTCTCCCTCATAATAAGTATACAAATTTGAAACAATAAAAATGGGTGAGATTTTTAAGGGTAGGTGCACAAAGTTGAGTCCACAAAACGTGGAAGTTTTTTTCCTTAGCCAAAAAATTGAAATCGGCATCGAACAAACGGGATCCCGATTTAATAAACGGGATCCTGATTTTTAAAAATTGGGATCCCGTTACGGTTCGGGATCCCGAGCCTGAGATCAAACGGGATCCCGCTTTTTAAAAATCGGGATCCCATTTCCCGTCGGACTCCGAAGCAATGGACACGGAACGAGATCCTGATTTATAAGAAACGGGATCCCGATTTATCAATAACGGGATCCCGAGTTGTATAAATCGGGATCCCGTTTTATACTGTTATTTTTTTTTAAAAGAACAGTTTTCACTGCTCTGCAAACGGGACCCCGAGTGATTGTTGGTGACAGCGACCCCACGACCAGCTACAGGTACCCCACCTAAACCCGTTTCTTTGCATTTTTTTAGTTTGAATTGAAATTTTAAAAGAAATACGTTAATTTAGCATGTATTTTTTTTAATTTATGTCATGTTTTAATCATTTTTTTAATTGTTATAGTAGAATTCAATAATTGTCAAAATAGACGAAAACTTGCAATGAAGCTTAAATGTTTTTTAATAAAAATGAAAAAAAAACCTTGAATTGTGTTTTAGAAACAAAATTTAACTTTTAAATCTTAAATTGTTCGATTAAACCCAAAAAAAATTGATTTTGAAAACCCTAATTGAAACAAAACAAAAAAAATTGCATTTCAAAACCCTAGAAATCGAAATGAAATAAAAACATCGCATTTACAAATCCAAATCGAGCTTTTTGAAACCCTGAATTCAAATCAAACGAAAAAAATTGAATTTGAAAACCCTAGTTTGAATTGAAACGAAAAAATTTCATTAAAAACCCTAATTGTTTAAAACTGAAACCCTAAATTGAATTGGAACAAAAAAATTGTTAAAACCCTAAATTGGAATTGAACAAAAAATCATTCACATTGCTTAAATGTTTTAAATTTTATTTGCTTTGTATGGAAAAAATGATATATATTAAACTTTAGTTTCAATTTTAAATTATAATTAGATTAGAAATCAATATGTTAAAGAATGGTTAAAATTCATAAAGTTTATCTTGATGTTTGTTTGCAAATTTAGTTAACAAATTCGTAAATCTAAACACGTACAATCGATTCCAATTGACACTAACTTGCAACTCTAAATTATGCCAAGGGCCACCCAAACTTCACCCTAAGTTTGCTAAACCCTAGACCCTAAACTGTAAAATCTAAACCCATAACACTAAAGCATTTGAAATTTATGAACCCTAGACCCTAATCTTTCATTGGACATACCTAAAATTATGTAGGTTCAATGTCAAGAATGGGTCTATTTGGTAGATTTATGAAAACTATTTTGAATATCTAGAATGCCATAAAAGTATAATTATAGCAATTCCAATTGGAAACACTTGGGTACATATATATCGTATGAAATTTAAATCTAGGAAGGTGTCTATCATATAGGCGAGTTGATAATACATGGAAAGAGGTTTGTATGGGAATATATGTATTAAGAAAAACATACCACATGACCTCTATAGGATTTTTAAGATGTGATCCTAGATAATAATCCACCCATCCTCAATCATAATGGATTATTTAGCAATTAAGAGAGATTCAATTTAACCATAAAATTACCTATATTTTGATACTATATAGATTTATGTGGAAGGATAGAAATGCATCAATATGCTTTGTGCCATATTTTATGAATATTAATATTTAAGAAAAATCTAGATAAGATTGACCTAAGTAGATGATTTATGTAAGGGCTTTTTAGTGAACAAGTGACACACCATGGAGATTGGGATGGTATTTAAATTCTTATTTATAAATATAGTGTACCCCCTTTAAATTTGTATTTGGTTTTTATAATGAGTTGAAATTATCAATGTGTTACATAAAAGAAATTTGTGCTTAGATATATTTAAATTAGATAATAAAGATATAGTTATATAAAATAGGGAATCCAACATGAGGAATAAACCTTTAATGTGCCATTGTGTGCATCTAATTTATGCCAATGATTTAGTAAGAGTGATCGTCTAAGAGGATGAAATAAGCCTTGAAAAATTGTAAGATCTAACACTATTTTAATGTAGTTTTATATGTGTGTACATGTCCACTATGTTTTTTGAGTTTATGTTAATGTAAGATAAGGAGGATTGGTGGATATATTTGAAATCTAAAGAAAAAACAAAAATGATGTGAATATATAGATATATATTTGTAAAATGATTCTTTAACTTATCTATATTAAACATTGTATATTATCTCTATATTACTATCATGGCTTGATTTTCATTATGTCTACTAAATGTTGCTATATTTATTCATTGTTGTAATTAAATTATAGGGCTCAATGTGTAATCTATTTTACATCAAATTTTATAGTAGACTTATAATCCTAGAATGTTTGTAAATTTAATAGCTAACAAATAACTTGATAGGTGCAACTAAAAACCAAAAAGTGTGGTTTGATTTATCTCCATTAGGCTGGAAAGCTAAAAAATCTACTAGGTTTATCCCTATTAGGTTGAAAACCCAAAAGTGTAGCTTAATAAGTACAAGTGGTGAAAACTCACAAAAGCACTAGAAACTAATCTTTGCAAAACTACCCTTGACATATCAAAAAAAGCCAAAGGTCACCATATGTCATACCTGTATAGGTTGTATAGTTATATTAGATACCTTATAGTATCTCCTATTGGTTAAATATGTTTGAAGATGACATTAGCGACACATCCCTACATTTATATGAGATATATTATTAACATGTCATGTTACACATATGCTAAGATACTCAAATATGGATAAGGAGAACTAGGGAATATATATTAGAAGAGAAATATATACTAAGCTATCCAATATTATATTTTTGTACTTAGTGTAGAAGAGAAATTCTAGACCAAGAATGCAAGTGCAAACTCAATACTCTACTTCTAATGAAAGGTAAATAAAATAATGAAAGATTAGAGAAGCATAATATGTTCCATAACATTCTTTTATGGCTCTAAATGTATGTGTTGATGTTGCTCTTTGGTTCTCTAATGTGATAACATATACATACAAATTTTATCATATGGAAACATTTGGGGATGTCATTATTTTATAGAGTTGAGGGGAAAGGAATGGAGGACTAGGTTTTTTTGGAATCGAGGACTAGAATTTCATGAGAGAATTTTTGAATTTGAATTTGAGAGGGAAGAGAGAATTAAATGTAGGTGGTTGGGTTGATGGAGGGCTTGTGTTGACTTGATTAGGTAGATGGGAATAATTGAATGCTAATTTGAATTTGGATTGAAGGTAGTTGGAAATGAATGGCTATGATTAGTCTAATTGATTTGATGGCTAGGATAGATTATTAATTTCATTTTAGATTTGATGAAGTGGAAGTAAGTTACATTAGTTTGAGTTTGGATTGGTGATTTGGAATTATTTTAATTTTAAGCTATGGATGTGACATGATTATCCCCTTAATGGTTGATTAAAAGTTAGGATTTGGGGATTTTAGCTAATTAAATAATAAACTCTAAAGTCTAAACCGTAAACCCTAAAGCCATCATTTTTTCTTAGGCTCTTAATGAAATTTGGTTGTCTTAGGCAACTCCACCAAATTTCATTACCTTATCCATGTAATTGTTTCCTAGGATCTTGCAGCATGTAGATCCCCTTAAGCTATCCTATTACCTTAAACCCTAAACTCTAAAGTCTAAACCCTAAACCCTAAAGCCATCATTTTTTCTTTAAAGGCTCTTAATGAAATTTGGTTGCCTTGGGCAACTTCACCAAATTTTATTCATTTGAGCCATGCCATTTTCTCCTAGGACCTCACTAGGCGTAAATCCCCTTAAGCCATCCTGTCACCCTAAATCGTAATTCAATTTTCTTAAAGGGTTCCAATATGACATTTCTTAAGGGGATCAAAGAAGTTCTTAAAATTTGGTGATCAAAGTTGCCCAAGGCCCAACCAAATTTAACAATAATAAGATCTGCAAGATTATACAATATCAATAGTTAATTGTATTTTCATTCAAATAACATGTGCCTTAGACATATAAATGAGGCTTACATATAATTTTATCATTTGTATTCAATTATTTAAGGCCATTTATATTGAATGGTTTAAAGGTATTTCCTAAACATGTATCTTACATCTTGAAATTACAAATCTAATGCAGGTTCACTCATATCTTAAAGATCACATGGATCCATTCAATAATATTCGCAATCCACCTCCACGCCATCCATCTCCAACACCTTCACCTCCACCTCCGCCCACTCCACCTCGTAACCCCCCACCTCCACCACCTAAAATCAATGAGCATGCTCGTTTGCAAGCACAAATCAATGCTTCTGCTAGAACCATCCAAGATCAAATCAACATTATTCAAAATGAAGAATGTGTCGCACCTCCTATGAGGATGTTTGCATCTAGGATGCAAACCCTTGTTGATGTTGTCAGGGCTATGGATGGGATCGTAGATGAGCATCGACAATGGCTAGAGGAGAGGAGAACTCCTAATTTTGAAAAGGAAAACACAAAGAAATGAATATCTATGCAGTAGAGAGCCATAATAGTTTATAAATTAAAACAATGATCTTAAATAGTTATGAATTTATACATTTGGTGAATGATGGATATTTTGTGTCATGAATTTATAAATTTGGTTCCAAATAAATATTTTTAGTGACATGAATTTATGATTTTGGTTCTATATGGATATTTTTAGTGACATGGATTTGTGAAGTTGGTGGAATTTATGAACTTATAATGAATAGTATATAATAGTATATATTTTATGACTATCTACTAGATCATGATTTCTCTTGCTGAAAAATTATTATTATATATGTGTGTGTGTGTGTGTGTGTGTGTGTGTGTTAGACATAAAATGAGATTTTGTGAATGTTTCAAGTTTATTGTTTAGTATGTATGTGCATGTATTAAAAATTTGCATAATAGTTCTTAAATTTTGAAATTTGTATGTATGTATGTATAGTTTAGTTTAATGATTTATGCATGCAAATTATGCATCATATTTTTATTTTAAATGTACATGTACATACATATAATTTTAATTTTGTATGGACATGCTCTTGAGATGAACAATCAATGTATATATATATGTGCATTTCAATTAAATATATGAGCTTAATATATATGTTGCTCATCCTATTTCAATTAAATATATGATCTTAATTTTTGTATGCACATGGACTATTTTGTATGATTTAAAATGCAGGTGCACATTATATCAAGCATATATCATGGATGATTTTAACATTGATGATATCATCAATCCACCACCTGAGCTACAGCCAGATCCGCCTCCCTCCCCTCCACCTCCACCTACACCTCCACCTCCCCCTCCCCCTCCCCCTCATATGCCACCTCCGGCACCTATGGCATCTGATGAGGCTCGCTTGAGAGCACGAATAAATGATCAAGTGCATCCTTACAGACACAAATCAATGCTATGCAGAGTCAAGCATTGATTGCTCCACATGTGAGACGTTTTGCATGTAATGCAAAACGTTGTTGATTCCATCAGGATGATCGATTCTGATCTTGATAGGCATCGACGAGACAGAGAACAAATGAGACAATTTTATTTTGATGGTCTCTCTTACAAACAAATATTAGACCTTAAAATAACGAAAGCCCATCTAGCCCCCTACTTTCTTGACCTCGTTACCCGACAACCCATTCCACCCAACAAATCTAGAATATCCATGAGGTGGTGCATACATCCTCAGATGATTGCACATTTTTGGAATCGATGGTATATGGTTTTTGATAGTCCCCATGCTGATTGGTGCCATTTGCCATTATTTTTGAAAGCGTATGTAGAGTTTGTTTTGGGGCAAAGCTGATTATTTTTGATTTTAGATCCATTTCGAGTGTTGGTGGCGCTACCCTATGAGAGATTAGGGGCAAGGAGTTGATCCCGATGCCCGTGCATGCACAACCTTGTTGTTTATCACAGTCCTCCCATTCCTGCACACAGCATGCATCAAACAACATTAGGTTCCTTAGTACCTCCACGGAGACCTTGATCAACAACCTGCGGGTAGTGGGAGCATAGAGGCGATGATGATGATGGAGGATTTTATGGGTGGTCCGAGTCTTGCTCGAGGAGTGTGGGCCGTCCCCGCGTAATGTACCTAGTTGCGTCGTAAGAGTGTGTTGCATGGACCTGAAGTTAAGGCTGGATTCAGTGGGCCGGAGATTTTGGTGATTTCATCTGGTCACATCCCGGTGAGTTCATTTGTAGAGTTCGCAGTAGCGAGAACATCACCTTGAGGGACTTTTCGACGCAGGTATAAATAATGCATCTAGATAATACGGGAACTCATTTTATAATATTTTTTATGGTTGTATATATCAAAGTTTGCAATACATTTTAACCAATCAATTTTTGGTGTATATAGATGACACTTCGATCTCGAGGAAATCATGCGTACCCGCGAGAGTACATATATCGACACGGTCATGTGCCAGCAACCCTTATGGGGTATTTTGATTTCAATTTTAAAAATTATATATGAAATCATAAATTATTTAACTTGAGTTTAAAATTTATAATTGAATCACATATATGTTTGAAATATTCATGTTGGTTTAGATGAGTCGATCGACATCCACGTTGATTCCTCACGAGGTTTCAAGCACTCCTCCACTATCGATCGACATAGATCATGGGCAGGTACATTCATATTGTAAATTTATTTAAAGTTTGCATTAGTATAGTTACAATTTTATGAGTTTTGAATTCACTAGATATATGAAACGCATGCATGTACACTTGTAAATATTATAAGCGTTAAATGTCTATGTACATGTATGTCTAGGTTGATACCACAATAAGAATGGGCATTGGGCAAACATTTGATGTTGTAGTTACTCGTGAGGCCACTGATTTCCAAGTTGTTTACAAAACTTTCTACAAAAAATGTGCAAACTTGAATATATATGTATATATTAACCTAATTGAATTGTACATGCTTTAATTTTGATCTTGTAGGACTATGTTAGTGCAACTTTCAGCCCTAACCCAGACATAGTTACACCACCAAGAGGACATGTAGAGCAGGTTTCAGATCAAATGGTAATTTAATTTTTTTATTATATTTAAAGTGAATTATAAATTTTAAATTGAATATATACATATTATTATGATATTTTCACATATTCTTTTTCTTTTATAGCATGAGACACATCCTGTAGTTGAGCATGTACAGACAGGTCCTGGAGAAGAGCCTAGTGCACAACCTCAGAATACGGTATGTAATTAAAATATTTATGATAAATTCTGAATTAAATTGAATAAAAAAATAATAATTGTAGAGTTGTACATCTAATTTCGAATTTCTTTGTCTTTTTTATGTAGAATGATTTAGAGAATTTAGAGGTTTCTTCAGGCGCACCAGAGCATCCAGATGTAGATATGGTGGTAATTTAATTTTATGATGGATTATAAATGAAATTGTTATTAAATCATTTTGTATTGTCTTACATCTAATTTCATCTTTCTCTTATGTACAGAGTGTTTCAGGTCATCCACATAGTCCGCATGGTGTGAAGAGGTCTCTTGATTATAGAGACAGTACATGACCTACAAACATGTGATTTTATGTGTTTTATATTTCTTGTTTATCATGTACTTTGTTGGACTTTATTTCATGTGCGCTTAATATATTGGTTTCATGCACTTAATATGTTACATAAATTATGGACTTTATTATTGTTTGAAATTTTAATTTACACATGTACATTTATGCATTTTATGTTCATAGTCGAGGAACTTATTAATATAGGACATTAATGTGAAATTCTTTGAAGACTTCATAATTGTAGGGCAATTTTAAGTTTAATCTTCTTTTCAATGAACAAGAAGATATTTTCCTTCTAATGTATTAATTTTAATTTTATGAGAGAAAATTTATGTGGATTTACCTACTTATTTAGTTCTATCAATTGAATTTTACCTCATTGTTGGTGCACTTGGAATTCCTATACCTTGTGAATATCATGGATATCACCATTCTTTGTTATTTTATTCTTTAATTTTTCCTTAACTAGATTGACAAATAAAGTCATTGCTCTAAACTCTTAAGCAAATAAAATTATTTATAGTGAAAAAATCTAACAAGGTATTGATATAATTAGCTAATGTACATATTTATAAAATGACACCATTAGTTTCTCACTAGTAATGGAAAAAAGTGTTCCTACTAAAAATTAAGGAAAGAGGTAATCATTAGAAAAAATATAAATTATGATAACATGAGAATGTGTATATGTAAAACGATTGTAACCATTAGGTGATGAATACGTAGTGTACACACATGATAAATTTTAAAAATGATGAATATGGAGCTCAATCCAAAGGAAAATTAATTTCATCATTGTTTCCCCATTTAGAATATCATGATTGTGTGTAGTGTGAAAAATGAATAAAAGTCTTGCCTCCATGTGTGTCAATAACAAGAAAAAATAGAATATCACATAAATTATGATAACATGAGAATGTGTATATGTAAAAGCGATTGTAACCATTAGGTGATGAATACGTAGTGTACACACATGATAAATTTAAAATGATGAATATGGAACAATCAAGGAAAATTAATTTCATCATTGTTTCCCCATTAGAATATCATGATTTGTGTGTGAGTGTATGCAAAATGAATAAAGAAGTCTTGCCTCCATATTATTAATAAGCAAAGGAAAAAATAGAATATCACATAAGAATTATGATAACATGAGGGAAGTAGTGTATATGTAAAAGCGATTGTAACCATTAGGTGATGAATCACGTGAATTAATACATGATAAATTTTAAAATGATGAATATGGGCTCAATCAAAGGAAAATTAGTTTCATCATTGACACATTTAGAATATCATGATTTATTATTGTAGTGTATAGAAAATGAATAAAGAATCTTGCACTCCATGTGGTAATAACAAAGAAAAATAGAATATCACATAAATTTATTAACATGAGAATGTAGTATATGTAAAAAGCGATTGTAACCATTAGGTGATGAATACATAGTGTACACACATGATAAATTTTAAAAATGATGAATATGGAGCTCAATCCAAAGGAAAATTAATTTCATCATTGTTTCCCCCATTTAGAATATCATGATTGTGTGTAGTGTATGCAAAATGAATAAAAGTCTTGCCTCCATGTGTCAATAACAAGAAAAAAAATAGAATATCACATAAATTATGATAACATAGAGATAGTAGTATATGTAAAAGCGATTGAAACCATTAAGGTGTGATTAGAATCACATTAATTGTACACACATGATAAATTTTAAAATGATGAATGTGGGCTCAATCAAAGGGAAAATTAATTTCATCATTGTTTCCCATTTAGAATATCATGATTGTGTGTAGTGTAGGAAAAATGAATAAAGTCTTGCCCCATGTGTCAATAACAAGAAAAAATGGGAATATCACATAAATTATGTACATAAGAAATAATAGAAATACTTGACCCACAAAATTTCTCTGTGAATTAAGGTTAGGGTTATAGGATAAAGCTTTGGGTAAAGGTTAGGATTAGGACACAACTAGAGTTAGGGTTAGGTTTCAATTAGGGTTAGATACAACAAGGCTTAGGGATAGAATTAATTTTAGGATAGGGTAAGGGTTCAATAAGGGTTGGGTTCTAATAATGGTTAGGGTTAGGGTTCAATTAGTATTACAGTTAGAATCAGGGTTCAATTCTAACTCTAATTAAAATTCTAATCCTAACCCTAACAATACCATAGAAGACTAGAGAATAAAAGCATTAATAAATACTATAAATAATAGTTCATCTAACACTAATTTATAAGTTGTCAAAACAAATAATGGCGTCTTAAGGGGGTGTCTAAAGGGGTCATAATAGAACATGTTAATTAAGGGGATGTCTAAAGGGGTCATAATAGAACATCTTAAGGGGATGTCTAAAAAGGGTCTTGGGGATGTCTAAAGGGTCATAATAGAATGTGTTAATTAAAGGGATATCTTAAAAGTCTTAAGGGGATGTCTAAAGGGGTCATAATAGAACATGTTATTTAAGGGGGCGTCTAAAGGGGTCATAATAGAACGTCTTAAGGGGATGTCTTAAGGGGTCATAATATGTCTTAAGGGGATGTCTAAAGGGGTCATAATAGAATGTGTTAATTAAGGGGATGTCTTAAGGGGTCTTAAGGGGATGTCTAAAGGGGTCATAATAGAACATATTAATTAAGGGGATGTCTAAAAGGGTCATAATAGAATGTCTTAAGGGGATGTCTTAAGGGGTTATAATATGTCTTAAGGGGATATCTAAAGGGGTCATAATAGAACGTGTTAATTAAGGGATGTCTTAAGGGGTCTTAAGGGGATGTCTAAAGGGGTCATAATAGAACATGTTAATTAAGGGGATGTCTAAAAGGGTCATAATAGAACGTCTTAAGGGGATGTCTTAAGGGGTTATAATAGAACATGTTAGTGGGGATGTCTTAAGGGGTTATAAAATGTCTTAGGGGATGTCTAAAGGGTCATAATAGAAGCGTGTTAATTAAAGGGGATGTCTAAAAGGGTCATAATAGAACATGTTATTTAAGGGGAGGGCGTCTAAAAGGGGGTCATAATAGAGCGTCTTAAAGAGTTTCTTAAAGGGGTTAGAATATGTCTTAAGGGGATGTCTAAAGGGGTCATAATAGAGCGTGTTAATTAAGGGGATGTCTTAAGGGGTCTTAAGGGGATGTCTAAAGAGGTCATAATAGAACATGTTAATTAAGGGGATGTCTAAAAGGGTCATAATAGAACGTCTTAAGGGGATGTCTTAAGGGGTCATAATAGAATTTCTTAATGGGATGTATTAAGGGTTCATAATACGTCTTAAGGGGATGTCTAAAGGGGTCATAATACATCTTAAGGGGATGTCTAAAGGGGTCATAATACAACATCTAAAGGGGATGTCTTAAGGGGTCATAATAGATTTTCTTAAGGGGATGTATTAAGGGGTCATAATATAGTTTCTTAAGGATATAATTGATTTAACAATAATGTATGCATGATATTTAGTGATTATACAATTAGACATAAAGTTTCAAAGTAGGAAAACATGCACATTTAACAAAAAAAATATATAGAATATATATTTGATGCATAGAAGTACACATAGTATGTTTAATTCTGTAAGTATGTATGTACATATATGTCATCTCAAAACAATGTTTGCAAAATTTAGGTATTACACATCCTTTAAGAACATCCTCAAACTCCATTGCCTAGAATGTAGTAGGTCTTCACACCGCACGATATCAAAGGGGTACAAGCAATATCAATGAAATCATCAAAACATACATATTTTAATTTATATAAAACTATCTATATGTACATAACTCAAGTACACACTTTAAAAGTATTGAGGTTGAATCTTGAGGGCATCCTCCTTTTGTTTCAAAGTATGAGATCAATGCAATGATGGCTTTAGGACCACAAAATGACAATAAATCAATTTTAACTATTTATGTCAAAGCAATATCAATATGTAATCAAAACATGTATTTAAATATAGTTTAGCCCGATAATTACTTTGTTTTTTACCAAGTATTCCATGTTGTCTAGAGTTGAATTTGCATGGACTAGATCCCCTTTTTGTGATTATGCCTTAAGGATATATAAAGAACAATTTAAATCAATTTCAACTAATAACACACTTGACCAATGTCGAAACATGTATTTAATGTATTTAAAAGGACAAAATAAAACCAAAACTATATTTACCTGTATTTACTTAGTCCATTGTACCATCTGCATCCTCTCTTTTTTGCAATGCATCTATGATTGCTTCATGCTCTTCCATAGAAATTGACCATAGTAATTTTTTTGAAGGTCTTCCACGATAGCGCTCTAGTTTTATATTTGTTGCCACCACCAAATGTGAATAATGCATAATCTTTTTATGTGTTTCATAGTCTTCGAATGCAGGTAGACCATTCTTTGTTCTCAAGTATTTTCATAGCCAAGTGCCAAAAACCACCATCGATCCTATTGGAAAACATGTTCAAAAACCATCACCAAATAAGTTCTCAAAATTTTCTTCGGGGGATCAAAAGACTTGTTCTAAAAATTGCTTAAGGGGATCTAAAGCTTGTTATCAAAATTTGCTTAAGGATGTGTCTTAAGGGGATCACTGTACCTGTTGTATAATGAAAGCCATCATCATCTTCTCGAGGTGTTAACAACTTATGTTTAGTTTCCACACAACGAGCCAACCAATATTATGTTTGCTCTTCATTCCCCTCAGGTGCAATAACTGCATACACATGTCCTGCCAACAAAATTTGATTTAATAACTTGTGCATATCCATATAACTAATTTAGTATTAAAAAATAACTTAATAAAGAAAAATAAAATGAAATAAATTAAATTAAAATTACCTTCTTGTACAAGGTTTGAAACATGATCATAATCTTCAGATGCAAACAATTGATCATTTTCTTCAATGGTTATTTCATATTGATTATATTGCTTCTACAGTGTCCATCTTGTTCAACCCATTACGTATTTTCACAAAACCCCAATTTCTAAGATACAAAAAATGGAAAAAACATGCGGCTCCCTTGTCAAATAAAATGAAATTACTCCCTCAAAACTTTTCTATCATCCTCAGTGCTATCATGCATGTCTGCCAGCTTAATATGGAAAAACATAGCTAGCACGCAATTATAATATTGAGATTGAATTTCTTGTGAGGCTGAGAGTATAATTCTCCGCAAAATCAACCACTTAAAGTATAGTACCAATTGGAAATGTGTTTCTACATGTGCGAAATTGGCCATCAAGCCATCGAGCATGTTCAGAGTGCATAACATATTTTGGTACAATTTTATTATTAAATTCACTCATAAATGCATGCGCACTAACTTTTTCTGTAACTAAATCACAACGCTTTCCTATTTTTCCATCTTTTAAAGAATAGTGAACATTCCTAAAATCAAATCTGCACTAATTGTTGTGTCGCAGTCAACACTTTCATACCAAATAATTTCTTAAAATGAAGATTTCAGTGATTAATGCATTGTCTAGAAATACAAGAGCTTAAATAAAATAATTTATCATTAGATTTTTCACAAAACAAACTAGAAATAAACTCTCTTATTGCTTCAGGTGGCATATCAATACTACAATCCTGTATAATCGCTATTGAATGCAAAAGGTACAAGCATTATATATCGAAAAACATCATAAAAATACTTGAAATTGAACGGCCCTTGTTTTACAACAAGATATTAGTTGCTTATTAATTTTTACATACCAAGGTTTACATTTTTCAAAAGACCTTTGACTTATTTTAATATTACCAACTAACATTGAATCGTTACAAAATTTTCTATAAAATTCAGTTTGTGTTGCATCTAATAGGTGTTTTAGGTGAGGATCGCGGTTTTTGGACCCCACCCTTAATTTTCAAACATCTCTAGCATTAGATGAAACCCTAGTATTATCATGCCAAAAGGTACCGATCAAAGTTTTAGAACAACACTCAATTTTATATCCCAGGACACAGGTAGTTAGTCCAGCAAACTCAACATTGATTGATAGGATCATTTTCTATACTTTCTCTTCTTTTCCCGCTTGCTCTTAGTAATGTTTTAGGATGCATTTTTAAAACTTCACTAATATTGCTTACCATTCTTTTTATTCAAAGTTGTTTTATTAAAGCTATATAAGGTAGTTATGGCTCTTCTTCGCTAGCGTTTTTTATCTTTAGATCGACTATTTTTTCCAATAGATTGAATGACACTAGCAATAGTAGACATAGCATGTTTTAATGATTGATCTTTTCTTTTTGGTTTAACATAAAAGCCTAACCTTTTCATTACTTTCCTCATTTTTTGCATTCTCATCAATTGCATCATTAGTTGACATTGAAATGCAATTTTTTACGATAAAAGAATTTGGTGTATATTCTATTTGCATGTGTTCTTATTTTCCTCCAAGAAATTTGATCGAGGAAGATTATCTAAAACACCACTTCAATTTAAAAAGTATTTTCATTAAAATTCAGCATCATTCTAGATTTTTCATCTTCATTTTCATCAACAAAAGCAGTTTTCATTTTTTTCATTTTCCATTTCATCAACAAAAGCGGTTTTCATTTTCATTTCATCTTCATTTTCATTAACAAAGCGGTTCTCATTTTTCATTTTCATCAACAAAGCGGTTTTACTTTTTCATTTTCGAACTTTCATCAAAATATAGGTTTTGTTTTCATTTTCAAAGAAATGATCATTTTTGATTACTTTCATTTGCAGTAAAGATTTTTGTTTTGTTTTTCAACAAATTCCTATTAAATTTTTCATCTCTTTGAATATAGTCAATGTCAACATCTGTAACATCCATCCTCTTAAAACACAAGTAAACTCAATAATTTACAAGAAGGTAAATAAACTTAGTAAACATGAGAGAGAAATTTTTATTTTATTTTTTTAAATCATTTGCATAAGCACAAGAATAAAGTATAACTTTTCCAAATGAAATTCAAACTTGAATTCACATGTAATCATAACTAGAATCAAGATAAATCCTTACAATATTCATTTATATCACATGAGATACACTTAGCATAAAGAATAGTTTTACCTCAGGTTTTGATTGTCGTAAGCCAGAACTTGGGGTTCACTGCATCTGGAATGTTGATCTCTATCTTCACAAGCCTCAGAGAGTCTACTGCTACAGAGGGAGAGCATCATCCGAGTGCTTTTCCTCCAACCACGGACTCAAGTGGTCCCCCGCGCACTTCCTAACTGGAAGTGACCCGGCCCTTCTCGAAGAGTATAGATATAAGGAACTGTCAAGTTTCTCCATCTCAGTCCTAGGGATGTGTCCTACAAAACTCAATCGACCATACAACTCTAGATCCCTTCTAGCTAAGTATGATCCTTCTGATTGGTCATGCCATCTAGACACTCACCTCTGACTCGTCTTGGAACTGTCTCATCCTATAGTCTACTTACTTTATTTAGTACTCTAGTCACAAACTAGTCTGTATAGAAAATCCATTCTAGCCAATCTGACTTAGATCTAATCCCTAATCTAGGATATTCATTCAATATAAAAAATTTAGGTATTTCAAACCTTTTAAAAGTCCCTTATTGCATCCTTGCAATATCTAGGGTTTATGACATCCTGTCATTTTACTCTCAAGATTCAAAACCCAACAACTTTGATGCTTTAAATCAAGTTTCAACATTATCGTAGAATCTCTTAAGGTATTATAAAGACTTCCTGTCTTGTTCTATGGTTTCTCGACCTTTCACTGTCAACCAATAAATATATGTACAATGTCATATCCGACATCAGAGTTATAGACTCCCTACATCCTCCTTGTTTCAATACTAGGGTTTAGCCTCTCTAACCCAACACATGGAAATATCAACATCCTTGATTTTCCAAGGGTAATAACATAAGTGTAACAAATTAAAAGAACCAAATGCTTTTAGTCTTTCTAGACCACTTGGAATTGTTTGAGTTCACACTATACGTACATGAACAAACATAGTTTTCAAGGGATACCCTCACCAATATAATATCAAAAGAATACTAACATTTCATATCAATGACCTTGATCTAAGTTAATCTTTCAAGCTTAAAAAGGTTTGACTTACAAAAGATAATGATCTATTTTTTGACCCCTTGGTCTATTTGAGTCTACTGACTTTCTACATAGGTTAAGTTATGAACTCATATATAACTTCCTTTATTACTTAAGCATTAATCAATCACTATGGTTTACCACCATCATATTGATTTAAGTTATGAATCTCTCCTTCTATCTCACTCTGAGGTAAAGCATTCTAGCGATACCCAATCTTGGGCTATCTTTGTCTTCTATGCATTTAGCACTAACATAAGTTCTATTTAACAAGAACTATGAGATTTCCATCCTTGTATTGCCTAGTTTACTCTCTCTCTCCCGAGATAACATAACATAAGTGATAGTCGAAATTGAAAGGCTACTTAAATATCCACATCCTTGGCTCACCTATTCTCTTGGTTTAGTTCTTACAAAAGACATGCAAGACTCAATTTTTCTTAAGGAACATATCAAGAAGATAACACTCCTCTACTTCATTAAAAGACAAGCTTGATATTCATGATTCATCCCCAAACTCGACTAGGCCAAGGAGGATTTGAGGTAACATACTCGAACTGCCTTTAAGCATCTAAATCGTTCCAAGGCAATCAAGAATTAATCTTTCTCGTCATGGAGATTTAAGGAAATCTAATAAAGGTTCATTCATAAGAAAGTTATAGGAAAAATTGCCTCACTACTAGTTTAATAACCATTATCATCACAAAATCATCACAATGTATACATGTATATGTAAAAGGAAAAGACTATAACCTTTTAAAGAAAAGGAGAATTCCTTGCAAACTGCCAAGGAAATTCAACCATCACCGACATAACTAGTTAGGTCTCATAATTTTCTGAGGCGTTCATGTACGTATTCAAATCAGCGTCTAGTTCTACTTTTCAAGACTTATTCACAAAAGAAACACATCAAGAGCGCAGTTGCTTAGCTCAGCAACTTTGAGAAGCCAATACAGAAAAATAACGTTCATAGAATGACATGCAGTTTAATTAACCCACAAGCTCTTCATTATGAGTATCTCTCCTCAACTTATGTAACTGTATAAAGAACATTCATGTCAGAGTTACTCACCTATTGAAGGTTTGGAAAAGTCTTTGAGTTGTGATAAGGTCACACGAAGGCAACCTTGCGGTTATTTTCCTTTACT
Source organism: Sequoia sempervirens (assembly GCA_007258455.2). Lineage (NCBI taxonomy): Eukaryota > Viridiplantae > Streptophyta > Pinopsida > Cupressales > Cupressaceae > Sequoia > Sequoia sempervirens. The sequence continues at coordinate 1,065 of VDFB02299982.1, read as the reverse complement.
GGTTCTCCTACTACAACTACTTACCTCTCGTTTCATTCTCGAGAAGACACTATTTACTTGCTCGTTTTCCCCCAAGATCCCTCCCAATGCTTCATTTAAAGATGCAGTTCGTCTCTTATTAGCATCGAATTTCTCTCTTGATGGCATCAAATGCCTCTCTCATTTTATTTTTTCTTATACTTTTCTTTCAAGACTCGTAAATACTCAATAGATAATCTTGGTGTAACCAATCTTTTAGATCTCTCATGACGGCTTCGTTCTTTTCTCTTACCCACACAAGATCTTGCACAAATAGTTGGTACCGAACTAGAACATCCTATCTCAACCTAGTTATTCATGAGATAAAAAAAATAGGTTTCGAATGAAGGACCTGTATTGAGGATACTTCCGGTCTACTGTCTTCCTTGAATGTGCATAACGGAAATTAACAATGCATTTCTTAATCTTTATAGTCAACATTGTCGAATTTTCCATCATTCGAAGGGAGATAATACTATTTTACATGTAATGCATTCTAAGAGTCGAGGGCTCTAAATATAAGATACCTGATTATATATATATTTCAGAGTGTTATAGACATAGCTCAAGAGCTCGAACACCAGTTACTCTAGTCGTCCTCACCGACTTTGGTTCTCTGCGACACAAGAAGAGAGCTCACCGTGTTGGCCACCCGTTCACACACCCAAGCACTTTTTGATAGCCTAAATAATCATTACCGAAAAGTCTTCCACATCGTTTCTGGAGTTCGTTACTTCCACCAAGTCATTATCACGTCCCCACCGTTTTCCTCGCACCACCAACAACCGAAAAAGAAGACAAGAATCAGTTATAAAACTAGATTCCAAACAGATCTTCCCGCCACTTCAATGGTTCCTCCAATGTCATTGTTTTCTCAAGCTACACATCACGACTTTTCCATCAAAAGAAAATTTAAACAAGAATTAATATTCCAATACGTGCCACCTTAAGTTAAGTTCCAAAACTTATTATAGCTCAAAAACATTTGAATTAAATTGGAGCACTTTCAATTTCTTATATTCAAGCTCGCGGTCTTTATGGCTTTAC
>VDFB02299981.1:0-31589 GCA_007258455.2 Sequoia sempervirens | reverse complement strand
ATTTCAAATCCGAATATTCCCAAGCAAAGACATCATAGAATTCTTGACATAAAGCAACAAAAGCTTGTTTATCTTCATGTGAACAAATTTTTCCTATCTTAAGAAGTTTACCTTTGAAAATATCCAGTTCTTCATAGTGTTCTTCTTTGATTTGCAAGCAAGCTCTACCATTTTTAAGCTAATCATTAGTACTGAAAATTGACTCTAAGGTAACAAGGCCTTTGGGTAATTTATTTGTCTTTAGATGTATGACTTGATCACCATATTGCTACTTGAGTTTTGCTTGATTCACCATGGAGAACTGATCTTCCTCGAGCAAGAAAGAAAGGATCTGCTCATCACTGTCAAAAACTTGCCAGTGAATGTTGTTATCAAGAATTGATGGTCTGACCACAACCTTCACATACTGCTATACTTTATCCTTTCTAATGTCATTTGGAATATCAAATTGTGCCCCAATGGCCGCGAGCCTATCAACATGCTTATTCTGATTCCTTGGAATAGATACTAAATTAAAGGCATCAAATTCCTCAAGCATGTTCCACACTCTGTTTCTATAAGACTTCAGTGTGTCATTTTTAGCCACATTCAGGCCCCTTACTTGATTAATAATTATTTCGCTATCCCCATAGACTTTCAAGTTGGTTATTCCTCTCTTCCTTGCCCACTTTAGACCTTGAACAAGGCCTTCATACTCAGCAGTGTTATTGGAGCATGCAAAAATGAAACAAAATGCAGAGTAGTACCTATCACCTTGTGGAGAAATCAACATCGCACCTCCCCCTGCTCCATTCTTACTTCTAGAACCATCAAAGAACATCTCCCAAAGTCCACTTAGTGGTTGCAACAACTAATCTGCATCTTTCTCCAAGTTTGGAATCTTTGTGTCAGGCTCAAGAATGACATAGTTGCCCATCCCAGCATCTTGAATGAGGTCCTCAGGACTGTCCAATACATTCTCAACTACCCATTCATGCAGCAGCATGTTAGGAACAACTTCTGATTGGAGTTCTTGAGCAGCAACTAGTTCATTATCATAAAGAATGACACAATTTGTGTCTATAGCAGTAGGAACATCATTAAAGGGACTTGGGTTATATGGCTCAATGTGATCCTTGGCCAATCTCTTAGATTTAATGGTAACCTTGATTCCATATCTTGTTCTAAATAGCATATGTGACCAATCAGCTTATACGTAACCACCTATCTTGGTTGTAAAGTCTCTAGATAAAAACAAGAAAAAGAAAGGTGGGAGGTCTATGACACATATGTCTTGAGGAACTGAAAAATTTGGACAAGCATGGAGGGTGAGATTTAAATCCTTGATAATACCCAAAGTATTAACCGAAATACCATCCAATTGGATCACTCCCTTCTCTAAAGGCTGGTATTTTAGTCCAAGTTTGTCAGCGATCTATTTTGGCATCACGGAGCTGCTAGCTCCACTATCTACCATACAGTTATGAACTAACTTATCACCAATAATCACTGACACGTAGAAATGAGGTGGTTTAACTCCTTTTTCAATCTCCATGCAAGACTGCTGATCATTTCCCTGAGAATTATTTGTTAACACAACTCTAACCTAACCTATTAGGGGCTCAGATTCATCAGACATTTTCAAACTTGACAGGGCTAATTGTAACATATCCTTTTGACCTGGGATGGATAATGAGTCCCACATGGACATTGTAACATTCATTTTTCTCATACTATCAAGGATATTATAAGGTACAATTGGATTTACTTTAGGATGTACCTTTATACCAGTATGATCAGCTTGCAGGTGTGACTGCTCCTTGTCTGGGAGTTGCTGATTTCTTTGCCAAACAAGAGCCACTCGAGATGTAGATGGTTCTATAGTCGCTTCCTTTCCCTTGTCAGCCGCTTGACTAAGCTCAAAAGCTCTCTTCTTTGCCCTAGTGTTAGCTGCAACTAGAGAACTATCTTCATTCAACCCACAGAACTCTTGAACTTGCCAGTTAAGCAGGGTTGTATCATTGCTAAATTGGTCTTGGTGTTGTGAAGATGCATCATCGCATGCACTCTACTATGAACTTGAAGCATTCTATAACATAAGTGCCTAGTTGATTAGTCCATTTGAGTAAGTGGCTTGATTATGAGGTTGGTTACAAGGGTAACACCACTCATAGTCTGCTGCTAAGTTGTTTTGGATAGGAATCGGTTCCTTGGTCACACTAATAGGGGTTGGAGCATAGGCCTGAAAAGGCCTTGTATTCACACTCTATCTTGGGCCCTGATAATTGCCCTGATACTGCTATCTATTCCCTTGGAATTGCTGTTGCTGACTTTGAAAAGGCTGACTTGAGGCCTAATTCTGCTGTTGATAAGGCCTAGAATGGGTTTGTTGCTTTTCTAAGTTCACCAACTTGTCACCAAAAGTTTGTAAAAGACTTTTGATCTCTTGTAACTCTTGTGATGAGCTTGAAGCAACACTTTCTTGTTTATCAATGGTTGGAACAGTAGCTGGCGGCGTTGGTACAGCTAGTAGAGGTGCAAAAGGAGCTATTTGCAAAGGGATGTTTGCATGAATCTCTGGAAATATAGGCATTGGTGGCCTAGGAGCGAGTTTTCCAGCTTGTATTAAGCTGTTCTCCACTCTGATTGCTATTTCGAAAGCGTTTGGCAAGGACACTCCTCCCATTGACTGTATCATGACAGCTATGTCGTTGTTCAGAGCCCTCAAAAAATACAAAAATGTGTATTATGGAGATGGCCTCACCGTTGTAGGGATCCTATCCCAAGTTCTCTAAAATCTAAAGTTGAAATCATTCATCTGCTCTGGTGGAGCCCTCTTAATTGTAGTCAATTGCTCTAGTAGAGACAAGTTGTCAGACCTGTCTTGGAATTGCTTATGCAACTTATCTCCAAATTTGTCCCATGTTGCAATTGAACTAACTGGTAGGCTCTTATACCACTGCACAACTCTTCCTTTCAGTGAAGCAGCTAGTAATCTCACTGCAACGTCCTCTTGGGTTATGTGGTGGACTTCGCATAACGAAGCGACATCTCTCATATGTTCAATGGGAGTAGTTTGGTCTTCTCCCGTGAAAATTGATAGACTCTTTAAGGCTGCCATTGGGATGTCATTGTGCTATGCCAAATTTAAGGGGATGCCTCTATTGAAAGTGACAAAGGGTTGATTCCTTGGAGCGGCCATTGGAGGTAGCTGAATTGAATTTACTTGTATAGCAAAATGAGATCCCACTGATGGAGGAGTAGATTGAGTTCTTCTAGAATAGATAACTGTTGTTCCTCTTTTTTCTGTTGCTCTGCCTTTCCTTCTTGGTGGTGACAATTGCAAATATTCAAAGGGACCTGAGCTACCTCTTGTCTGAAATTTTCTCATAAACTATAGAAGGCACTGATTTCTGGGGTTCTTCTTTGTGGAGTCGCCAAGTATGCCGAAGGACTTCTATAAAGTCTGAAATTCACTGGTTGCATACCGAACCAGCAGTTCAATCTAGTTCACGGTCCCACCAGGCGTGCCAAAAACTATTGTCACCTAGAAATGCACCCTATACAAAGTTGTAAAAACTGAGCTTTCTAGTGAAACATTGGATCACTCCAAGGCTGTGGGTCACCTGAGATTGGAGTGAACCTCCAGAGAAGGCCGACTTCCTTTGGGTATCACCTAAACTATTGATCTTTGTGAGGTAAAGGGATAAGAAATGCATACAAAATGAAACTATATTGAACTATTCCTATGGTGATACACCGAGTTGATAAGAAATCAGGAAAATGAAAACAAAAAGCAACCACATTGAGAAATCTAGATTGCAGCTGCTTTACTTGCTCAACATGACCCCATTAGATTTATGCATCACTCTTGATAGGTTTGATCTACATACATATCTCAAGAAGGAAGAAAAAAACTTCACAGCTTTTTGGTATGAATACAGATTTAGAAAAACACTATTAAAGAAATACATACATAAGCTAACATACAGAAAATGAGAGTGGTAAGAGCATTAGTACTTGCTTTCAAGGTGAACTCTGTTTTGCGTTCCAGATTTCAGTTGAGTTACAAAACATACATTTAGTTGAGAAAGGATTGACAAAAAATCACTAACTCTTCTGAGTGTATAATCCGAACTATCTACAAAAGGCAAAAAAGCCTTAAAATATCAAAATGTGTCGGCCGCTTAGGGCTTACAAAAATATCCGCCCCTGGAAAGATCTCTCCCTAGATCTTTTAGATGAATTAAATGCAGAACCCTACGTGTCCCTGCTGTGAAGAGTCATCCTCGGAGAAGTCTTCCTCAGATATTTCATAGCTACCGCATTCATTCTGACCCTGGCATTATGTCCTATTCGAACCACTTCAGCTGAATGCCTTGAATGCCCTGAGCTCACAACAAAAATGTGATGCATTCATCCCGTTGACATTCTTCATTCTGATCAGACTGCCACGGCTCTCTTCAGCTCCTCTTGGTTGGTCAAGCGTATTCCACGCAGGCTCTGTAGGCGGTCAAAACTTCTTTTGAAAAGAATCGCATCTCGGCGAGACACTAAAAGTGTCTCACCGATGCGATTATGTCCTCTACAACTTATCGGCATGACTCAAACTGTCGCTGAGATGTCATGACGAAAATCCTATCCCCTAGCGAGACCATTTGTTTTAGGGAGACCCTTGCCGACGTCTCCAAAAGTTATACCACTGAGCTCCCTTCCTTCTGTTGGCCAGACATTCTTATATCGACAAGACCTTGTGTTGATGTCAAGTTCTTTCGATGAGGTGAGAGATGACGCCGTCGTTGAGACATCATGACGAACTCCCCTTGTCTGCCTGAGCTCTCCTCATTTTGCTGAGACTCCCGCCGGTCAAGAAGATATCATACCGAAGGAACTTTGCTTGGCGAGGCCCCATTTCATCCATCGGAAAGAGACCATTAGTGTCTCCCTGAATGCATTTTACCTTACCGAGCTCCGCTTTCCTTTCACCAAGAGATCACCGAGTCGGGGAGACCTTTCTCTGACTTGGAATGCTATATCAAAGGTCTTCATATCGGTGAGACTTTAATGGGTCGCTGAGACCATACCCAAGCGCTTTGCCCTTCGGCAGGCTCCTCTCCCTATCGGGGAGACATCTACAGATCGACGTGACATCCTAGCGAAGGTTTCAACCTATGTCTAAGTTAATTTATGTCGGCAAGACAATCTCAGTTCGCCAAAACATCACGTAGAAATCCCTTCCCTTTGGCGAACTCTTTTTCCTTTTTGGAGGCTCCACTGGTCGGTGAGACCTTTGCTGATGACACTTCCTATGTCGCCAAGAATTCCCAGTGTCGGTAGGACCTCAGGGAAATATCCTCAACTGCTGGCAATCCCTTTGCCTTTTGTTGAGCTCTAATCTCGGTGAGACATTACAAGTCGGGGAGACATCCCGGTGAAGTCATACCGAGGGGTTCTTTTGTGTCGGTAGGACTCCTGCCAAAGACAACCATATCGAGGCCCCTTCCCTTCCTTTCGGTGAGACTTCGCCTTCGCTAAGACCTCCTAGCGAAGCCCGCCTTCTTATGCTGAAAGCATCTCTCCATCCAAGGCTCCTCATACGTCAGTGAGACATTAGAAGTCGGGGAGACCTTACCCCAAATTGAAAGCTACACCGAAGGTTCACTATTGTCGGTGAGATACCATCAGTCGCCGAGACTATATGCTGAAAGAGATCTCATGCTAATAGGATCCCTGGTTTGAAGCACTCAAACTTAATGGAAACCCTGCTAGTCGGCGAGACCTTTGAAATGTCCTATCGACTTTCTCCTTAGATGATTTTCATGCCGAATCTCCCTGGGGCAGTTTCTCCCACTGAGTCCCCCATGACCTAACAATAGATGTAGAGTCTTTTCGCTCATGTGAATGTTCCATTGGCCTCTCGAAGATTTAACATATGATTATCTTGCATGATTTAACTGTAGGTGAAATATAGGCAACAATAACCCTTTCATTCTTTATATATTTCAACATTGGGGTTGGTTCAGAGGCACAAAGACCAGTAATTACCCTAACTGCTTCTTTTGTAACCTTTTAGGGATTATCTAACCAAATGAATTCTTCATAAATGCGGCTCAAGATGATTCTTACCCATTCTTTGCTACCAAAAATGTCTAGAAAATATTTCTAGATGTCTAACCCCTTTGCTGCCACATTTGCTTATTCAAGTTTGTACACACCATTTTCATTCAGGAGCTCATGTCAGACTACTTCAAAAGATGAAGTATGATTAATTTTGTAAGGAAGCTAATGTAGTGGAACAACTTCCTACACTAACCTTGAGAGGAGAATAATACAAAAATTTTACAAATATTTAATAGTTACAAAATTTAAACATAAATAAACACAAATATCATGTATACCACAACATAATGATTTACGTGGGGAAAACCATTTTGGGAGAAAAACCCTACACTCCAAAAGTAGCCCAATATATTATTCAGAAATCAAAAGATTACAATATACTTGCAAAGCAAGCTTCTCATAGGAGTATCACTACCAAAGATCAAGAGACAATCCAACTGCTATTAGACTCTCATAATACACCCCTGTCTACATACATCCTACCTGCTTATAACAAGCTTTTTGAAACCTTCTAGAATTAGGGTTTTATGAGGTCATTTTTCATTTGACATGTTAACAGAAAAATCTTTACGTATTAGCGGGAAAAATCCTTGATGTGTCAGTGGGTAAAAACCTTGACGTGTCAGCAATTTTTTTGGGGGCATTGTCTCAAACCCCACATCTTGTTATGAGTGTATAGTATTTGCATGATCAGTCACCACATACCAAAATGCATCATATCAATAAATCATTTATAATTGCAAGGTTGAGACATATTTTCCCAACAAATCTCCCACTTGTCGAACACCTTGCAAGGACAATGGAAGGGTGTCATCATCATCTCTAATTGCTAGGGGTCGAAAGACTCATAGTCTCTAAACACCATCCAAACTTCTTTGTGCTCATAGGCTTAGTTAAAGAATCAATAACATTCATTAAAGTGTCTACCTTAACCAACTTCACCTTGCCATCTTTGACCATATCTCTAAAAAAATGATACTTTACATCAATGTGCTTAGTCTTGGCATGAAACATTGGGTTCTTGGCTAGACATATCACACTCTGACTATCGTAATAAATTGTCACTACACCTTTATTCCAATATCTAAACACAGTCTCTTAAGCCAAATGGATTCTTTACAAGCATGAGTAGCTTCCATATACTCTACTTCAGTAGTGGAAAAAGAAATCATAGCTTGTCACTTACTCATCCAACTAATTGCAACACCAAATAAAGTAAACACATAAGCACTAGTGGATCTTCTGCTATCAACATCACCTGCCAAGTCTGAATCCACCTAACCATGAATATCAAGGGAAATATCATCTTTAGTCATATTACTATGATAACATAAGGAATAATCTGAGGTACCATGCAAATATCTGAAGACTATTTTAATTGCCTCCTAATGAACTCTACCAGGATTAGACATATATCTAGAAATAATTTCCACTGCTTGGGAAATTTCTGGTCTAGTACAAACTATAGCATACATCAAACTTCCAACTCCACTATGGTAAGGCACTCTGCTCATGCCTTCCATCTTTGATGGAGATGTTGGAAAATCTAAAATAGATAACTTTGTTCCAACTGAAACAAGAACACACAATGGTCTACAATCCTGCATATCAAACCTCTGTAAAATTGAGTTGACATACTTGCTTTGGCCAAGCCATAGCTTTTTGTTCACTCTATCTCTTTTAATTTCCATCCCAAGAATGCATTTAGCTACACCAAGATCTTTCATTTTAAATTTAGCAACAAGTTGAGATTTTAGTTCTGAAATCATACCTTTCCCTCTACCAATAAATAACATATCATCAACATATAATACAATAAATAGGAAACGATCACCATCAGTTTTATAATAAATACAATGATCTGATTTAGAGCGCTCAAATCCCAAACTCAACACATATGTATCAAATTTCTAGTACCACATCCTAGGACTCTATTTTAAGCCATACAAAGATTTCTTTAATTTGCAAACCAACTTACTTTTACCTTTCACCACATAGTTCTTTGGTTGTGTCATATAAATATCCTCCTCCAAATCCCCATGAAGGAAAGAAATTTTCACATCCATTTGCTCAACCTCTAAATCATAAGCAACAACAATAGAAAGAAAAAAATTCTAATGGATGTCATTTTTGCAATAGGAGAAAATATCTCACCATAATCAACACCCTCAACTTGAGAGTAACCCTTCACAACCAACCTTTCTTTGTAGTTCTCAATACCTTCATCTAAACTAATCTTTTTCTTGAACACCCATTTACAACCAATAGGTTTTCGTCCTTCAGGAAATGGTACATGATCCCATGTATCATTATTTTTCACAGATGTCGTTTCTTCATCCATAACAATCTTCCAGGATTCTGCATCATTCATACCTAGTGCCTCTTCTACAGATCTGGGTTCATCCATGTTAGTATTCAAAGCAAAAATACAACTCCAATCATCAAGTGAATACCTTTTAGGTGGTTTTCTATGCCTTGTAGACCTACGAACAAGCTGAGATGGAGGTTCTTCCTCCTCTTCTGAAGAACTAGATCTAGATGAGCTCTCCTGAAGCTCTTGTCTATCCTTGGGCCTCAATTCAACTTTCTTAGGTGTAGAAGGAAATTGAATCACATCTTCCTGTTTACTTTATTCTGGCTGCAATGTAACTGAAGAAAGCTTAGTTTCTCTAAAAATAATATTTCTACTGCACGTATTACCTTTTGTGCAATAGGATCCCAAAGCTTGTATCCTTTCACACCATAACTATATCCAATGAAGATACATTTCATAGCCTTATTCTCCAACTTTGTTCACTTCTCCTTTGGCACATGTGCATATGCTTCACAACCAAAAACTCTAAGATTTCTTAATGAAGGCTTGCGACCTAACCATGCCTCCTTAGGCGTCTTATCAACAAGAGTTGATGTAGAATACCTGTTAATCAGGTAATAGGTAGTGGCAATAGCTTCAGCCCAAAACCTTTGTTCTAGTCCAACACCACTCAACACTCCTAGCCTTCTCCATCAGTGTCCTATTCATTCTTTCTGTAACTCCATTTTGTTGTGAAGAATATGGAGTTGTCTTCTGTCTATGAATACCAAAATCTTTACAGAATCTATCAAACTTATTAGAGAAAAATCCACCACCATTATTAGTCCTCAAACATTTTATTTTATTTCCAATATGCAACTCAACCATTGCTTTAAATTCTTTCAATCGACTAAAAAATTTAGATTTACTCTTTACAAAATATATCCACGTCCTTCTACTATAATCATTAATAAATGAAACATAATATATGGATTTACCAATTGAAGGAACATCTATAGGACCAAATACATCATAATGAATAAGATCCAATACACCACAAGATTTATGAGAACTCGAGTAAAAATGAAAGCAGTTTTGTTTTCCATAAATGCAATTCTCACAAAAATCTAATTCAAGATTATAGTCTGAAAAACCTTCATCAAAGTTTTTATTTTTCAAGGTCCTTAGACCCTTTTCTCCAATGTAGCCAAAGAATCTGGTGCCATAACATAGTTTTCTTTGTAGGTAACTTTGTCTCAGAAGAAAGAGCACCCTTGGGTACCCAAAAGCCATGAGCATCTGTTGAAGGTGAAACCCTCACTTCTACAAAATTTCTTTTCATAGAATTACTATTGCACTCAACAATGCATACACCAAGCTTATACAATGTCCCATATTTGACACCTCTAGCAATCACCATAACACCTTTAACCATCTTGCATCCCACATCAGAAAATACTACGTGCACACTCGCATCTATTAGTTTGCTCACAGATAACAAATTTTGTGCTAATCCACAGATATGCAACACACCATTAATCCTTTTTATTCTACCATCAGGAAACCTGATTTTAACTTTACCATAGCCAACAATGTCTAAATGAGAATCATCACCCAAGTACACCTTATCTCTATCAAATTCTTCATATTCACAAAACCAATCTCTATTAAAGGTCATATGAAAAGATGCACTTGAGTCAATTAACCATGCATCATTACCTGCATGAGTTTCCAAAGATGCTATGAATGTGTCACCATCTTCCTTCTCAGACTTACAATCAAAACCAAATTTCTTCTTTTTCTTCTTCTTTTCTTCTTTGCATTCCTTACGAACATTTCCAAGCTTATCGTAGTTCCAACAAATAACTTTGGACTTTCTAGGAGATTTAAATCTCCCCTTGGACTTGGATTTGTCATTCTTATCATTCTTCTTTCCTTTTTCCTTAGGTCTTCCATGACCATTTAGGGCCTCCTTGGTAGTGATGGATACCTTCCTCCTCATCTCTTTAGAAAGCAAAGAACCCACCACATCTTTAGTCTTCAATATAGCAGAAGTACTCCCAATAGCCATAACAAGAGAATCCTACGAATCAGGCAAAGAACAAAGCAAGATCTGACATTTCTCCTCCTCATCCATTTTGATACCAACTAATGCCAATTGAGTCACCAACATATTGAATTCTTCTAGGTGGTTTGTGATTCGTCCACCCTCTTCCATTCTCAAGGAATACAACTTCTTCCTCAAAAAAATCTTGTTCACTAAATATTTGGCCTGATACATCTCACCAAGCTTCTTCCATAGTTTTTGTGCAGAGGTCTCTTCATGGACATTAATTAAAACAGATCCTACCAAGCACAATCTGATTAGACCCTTGGATTTATGGTCCATAACGTCATATTGAGTAGCTTGAGTAGGATATGCAGGCTTTGAAACATTCTCATCAACAACATCCCATAGATCTCGATCTATCAACAAATCCTCCCTCTTTAGCTTCCACATCTCAAAATTATTTCCAAAAAATTTCTCCACCTCTATTCTCCTTGATGAACTTTCCATATAAATTTTTTAGCTCCCACTCAGATATGGATTAGTTCAAAAAACACAACAACCCACAACTAAAACCAAAGGTGATTAAGCTCTGATACCACTTGTAAGGAAGCTAAGGTAGTAGAACAACTTCCTACAATAATCTTGAGAGGAGAACAATGCAAAAATTTGACAAATCTTTAACAGTTACAAAAAATAAATAAAAATAAACACAAATATCATGCATACCACGACATAATGATTTACGTGGGGAAAACCCTTTCAAGAGAAAACCCCACACTCTAAAATCCACCCAATATATTATTTAGAAATCAAAAGATTACTATATACTTGCAGAGCAAGCTTCTTATAAGAGTATCACCACCAGAGATCAAGAGACAACTCGACTGCTATCAGACTCTTAGAATACATCCTCGTCTACATACACCCCACCTTCTTATAACAAGCTTTTTGGAACCTTCTAGAATTAGGGTTTTACAAGGCTATTTTTCATTTGACATGTTAACAAAAAAACCTTGATGTGTCAGCGGGAAAAACCTTGACATGTCAGCAATTTTTTTTGGGGGGGGTTGCTCTGAATTTCCACATCTTGTTATGAGTGTACAATATTTTCATGATCAGTTTCCACATACCAACATACATCCTATCAATAAATCATATATAATTGCAAGGTTGAGACATATTTTCCCAACAAATTTCACTTAGCGGGACATGGATGTAAATTCTTACATCTTTGGAGTACACCACATCCACATGAACCTTCAAAAAAGTGCTATATTTGTCAACCTCCATTGCCTTGAATGTGAAATTTTTGTACTTTGGCCTAGGTTTCTCCACAACATCAATCACCTATGGTGTCGCCATTGATTTTCCCTTTGAATTCTTCAAAAATAGTTGCTAGGGTTTGACATGAACTCACAAATATAGATGAAAACCTTTTCTCTCTTCTCTACCTCCAAACACAAATGACTTTGATTGCAAATGAAAATAAAATGTTCAAATCAAACATAAACAATTTTCATTTGCACTAATTTTATGTCAATAATACATTTGTACTTGTTAGGTAAACCTTATGCCAAAATTATTTGTGTCATCACATGGATACAAGGATGTTCAACACACCTCGACAATTCATTCCCTTACACTAGAACCTTGATCAAAAGGTTCAACATTGCTCAACAGATCTGCACACTAGAGGGATTGGTCCAATTCATCTTCTATGCTGAAATAATCACCACTTTATCCTTTTCAGGGGGCTAAAGGATTTGCAAATGATAGCTACCCCTGAGATAATGCTCTATCTCAATTTTTCACAAGATCTTGTGCAGAATGCACAAGCATAGTGTCATCATTCTCATTTTCTTGACCTTCTCTTTCCAAACTTTTGTATCTCCCTTATTTTTCTAACTTAGGGTTTCTTCCTTCTTCTGGTTCTGAATAGGTCGCTTCACAAAACCACCCTTGCAAAAATTTCTTTATGCCCAACCTTATTGCAATTTTAGCACACAATGTTGTCCTTTGGAACAAATTTATTCCTCCTAACTTTAGTTTTGCACTTTGTAGCTTGATGACCAATGTTGTTGCAAGCATAACAATATCCATGAAATGAACCAACATCATATCTTTGAGGCACAAATTATTTTCAACCCATATAATCATTTATTTTTTTCCTAGATCTAAAATCAACAACCTTATGCACAAATTTATTGCAAGAATAACAATAACCTTGAAAATATTAAGTGAATTTGGTATGGGCATCCTGTCTAGCAGGTGGAGGACCTCTGAATCTTCTTTTTCTCTGGACTAGAGTGAATCCACCTTCTTTATTGCTATCTTGATATGAATTTGCATCTCCAAAGGTTGTCTTCTTAGGTTCTTCAATGCAAGCTTTCTCCTCCTTTATTTCATACTTTCCTTATACTTTGAAATTCTCATATAGGTTTGCAGATGCACTGGTAGTAGGAATTTTTCTTTTTTCAAAACCAAGACCATATTTTTATTTTGATGGCTTTTGAGAGTTGACCAAATCATCAAGAATATCAGAACCTCCTTTTAGCTTTAGACCTTTGTCAATTTGTTCTTTTTTTTAAAATCAAGTTCTTTCCTTAGAGATAATCTCTTCTTCAAGCTTTGAACATTCAATAGTTTTGTCAACGAGCCTGATATTTAGGAATTATTCAATTCTTTTACCTTCTTCAACTTGAACTTTCAACTTGCCAATTTTCTTCTCTAATTTTTCAAGTTGGAACTAGAGATCTTCATTCTTTTCTCTTTCTTCATCTAGATCATTTAGATTAGAAATGAGTTATCCTTTATAAACCATTGTATAATCTTCTTTATTGAATTCAAATTAAAATTCATCATCCTCCTTCTGGAGTATGACCTCTTTCTCTTGAGAGAAATTCTTCTTGGACACTACTTTATTCTCCATTTGTTCCAAATATAGGATCTACCTCAACTATTAGGCTTGTATCAATGAACCTTGCTCTGATACCAATTATTGAACACACCAAAATATTGAGGGGGGGTGAATCAATATGCTTTACAATTCAACTTGAACTTTCAACTTGCCAATTTTCTTCTCTAATTTTTCAAGTTGGAACTAGATCTCTTCATTCTTTTCTCTTTCTTATACATATCATTTAGATTAGAAATGAGTTATCCTTCATAAACCATTGTATAATATTCTTTATTGAATTCAAATTCAAATTCATCATCCTCCTTCTGGAGTATGACCTCTTTCTCTTGAGAGCACTTCTTCTTGGACACTACTTTATTCTCCATTTGTTCCAAAGATAGGATCTACCTCAACTATTAGGCTTGTATCAATGAACCTTGCTCTGATACCAATTATTGAACACACCAAAATACTGAGGGGGGTGAATCAATATGATTTACAATTCAATCCTAATTAACTACTACTGAAGTTAAGTTATATCAATTAATCACTCATCCACTTAATCAAAATAGGAGAGAAGAAAAACAACCACACAAGAACATGGATAACACCATATTTACATGGAAAACCCCACAACGGAGAAACCATAATGAGAAATATTGCTAGGATCTACTACACTAATCAAAACTCACAAGTAAATAAAAATTTACAACTTTAATTTTGGGCTACAACCCAAGGAAGCAACTAATCCCTGACTCTATTTTAGGGGCTAGAACCCAAGGAAGCTACTACTCTTTAATTGAAAAAGGAACAACTGGAATATGACTAATTTATGGCTTCAAACATTGATAGTCATCAATTCCGCTCATTAGGTCTGTAGTGGATCTTGTCACACTCTATTCATGCACTGATACATCTTCACACACTTTCCTCATTCTCTTCACATATTTGATCTTCTATATATATCATCTGCACACATGCAAAATACAAATTCAGTCAACCATAAACAAGAAATTATGAAACTTATAGCATGTCAACCTACATCTTAATTGGCAGTATACAAAAATGACAATATTATTTAAATTTTTCCCAGATGAGTTGGCATGACTCATACAACATCTACAAACACTTCTTGAACTCTGCCCAATCTTGAATTAGTGGTGCACATCACCAACATACCTTAGTCGATGACCTCATCAACAACACTTCACAAACTGACTTGAAAACTTTGTGCGGTAATGGAAACAAGAAATATTTTCATTTGCTTCATATCTTGAACACTATGAGACATGTGGAGTGTCAACACAAACTCATACAACTGATCTTTGCATTCTTCTGTTGGCACAAGTATCCAAACATATATTCTGGTGACGAATAGGCATCTAGAGTCAACTATAACACTCTGTTACATGAGAACTAAACTTATGGAGCACAAAATACACTTGAGTGTTCAATAACATGGAATGCACATCACAGAGTATGTATCCAAATCTTCTTGGCTAAATCTTCACATCCGAAGGAATGTAGAGCATTCCAACAAGCCTTTATAACCACTTTTCTCTACCATAGCACATACCAGAAATCTATCACTTGTAACTTTCACTACAGAAGGTATAACGACATGAAACCTTGGATATAATACCTTCATATCTCCATCAACTTATCTTTTGATTTGCAAGACTAAATCTTTCTCCGCAGAAAGATGCAGACTAAAAAATTGTGACTCTATCTGAGAATATACACTGTGAATACCTTGGACATAACTTCTGTAACTTTCAACTGAGTGAGGTACACCAAAATGGAAAGATATCAATGTAGATGTATTGAAAACATATTAGGAAATGTGTACCCACCTCTACATCATAAAAAATCATCAGACCAATTACTAATCTTCCATATTACTGCAATGGTGACTTGCACTATTAGATATCTTTGCACATCAACTATCTCCAGAGCATATTCAATCTTCAACAGACTTTTAACATCAATGACAACCAATATTATCAAGCTGCAACATATTACACATATTATGTTATAGGTATATTGTGTTAGATTTACCCATTTTCTAGTCAATAACATTTTCCACATCAATCTTGTTATTGTAGACCATTGTACCAACAATTTATAGTTGTAACTTTGAATATATATCTTTTTTCAAAGGATTATCATGACTATGATGGATATAGTGATAAATCTATAAATTTGAGGAGTTTTTGCTGCCATGGTGGTGTGGATCTTGTTGTCATATTTTTTGTAAACTTCATTATAGTTCTTATTAAAGTTTATTTCTAATTGGTTGTATGCATTGTTGGTTAAAATTCAAGAGTTTGGTAAGATCTAGTAATTAATCATGTGTGTTGTAACTATACATTTTCAATTTCAAAGGGATTCATAATGGTAATCACCTTTTAAGTCTAGCTCATAGAGTTTTGGTTACCCTTTTTAGATTGTAAAACTAATTGGGAACATCACATTTGTATCAAATCCTTAGACCTTGCTAGTCTATATATTAATTTAATGATTGCAAGAAACAAAGTCAATGAGATGAAATATAAATTATTCTTTTCTATCCATCCAAAATTTTTCTTGAGGGTTGGCGATTGTGAGGCCTTGGGGGGAGAATCTGAGCATGTGTGGAGGTGTTCAAGGAAGGGGTCATGGGTCTAGTTCAACAAGAAGTCCCCAAACATGGGTCTTACATGTTTTCTCTCCCCTTGGTACTCTCCTAGCACCCTAGTCCTCATGTAGTGGTGGTGTGTTGGGTAGGTAATTTAATTCTTGTTTTTGTTTGCATTTATTTCTCTATCCTGTGTGCCCTAACTTGTGGAAAAAAAATCACTATAAAAACTTAAATTAATTGAGCTTAGTAGATAGTACCCCAGCTTAATGGCAGAGGGGAAAATCAAGGGTGAGCCCCCTGATGGACTTGAAAGGGCATTGAATAATGTTAACACAAACAAAATAGAGAATTTTTTTAGAAATGCTTTGCTAGGGAACTCCATGGAAATCTTAGAGAAGGCAATATTTATCATAATTGAAGATAGAGAAGCTAGTGGAAATCAACCAAACACTGGAGGAGTTGGTAAGTACTCCCCTCTTGACCCTAGAAAAATAGCGATTTCTCCAAATGATGGAATGTTGTTGACCATTATTAAGTAATAAAGTAGATTAAAAGAAGTTGCATTTTTTTTAATCGTGATAGACAAGGAGAAAACTCTAGCAATGATGTTTCTTGATGAGTGGTTTAAGAATATTTGGAAAAAATTAGGGTGTTTTTTCTCTATCTGTCGAATGATTTAGAAAGGGCTCTTTTTGATATTCTTTAAAGACCATGAAACACATAAGAAAATTTTGGAAATGAAATATTGTTCCATTGGAAATACTATCTTTCGAGCCATTTCATGGTCACCTAAATTGATTATGAGGGTTGAGCAAATTAATGCCACCATTCTACATATGGATGCTAGGGTTTTAATTTATTTGGAACCACTTTTTGGATATCCCATAAGTAATAGACATTGGATAGGAGAAAAAGTTTTTTAAATTTCAGATTGAGATTCTTGGAAGTTTGAATGCTTGCTTCCTTTGTAAAAAGGAAGGTCATCACAGGAACAAATAAGAAGGAATTTTGGAAACCCTAATTCTAACTTGAAAAACCCTAGTGGTGAAAGCCAAAAAATGAAAAATGGAAACTACCTAGCCCATAAAGAAGTGAATGCTAATAAAGAAGGGACACATACAAAAATTCCTAATGAGGATATTGGATATGAAGGTGAGAGTTTTCTCTCACCTCTAAAAGGAGGTAGGAACTAGGAATATGTGCAATTTGGCATTACACCTGTTAGTGGTGAGGAAGGAAAATGTGCTCTACCAAATAATTTAGAAAGAATTAAGATGTTGAGTGCAAAAATATGCTCAGTATTTGACTCACAAAAAAATGAAATGGTTTATGTAAATGGGTGTAACATTTCACCTATGGTCAATTTCCATTGGAAGCAAAAAATATGCACAAGAACTTGTTCTAGAAGAAATACGACACAAAATAAAAAAAAGGATAAAATGGAAGAAAGGAATAAAATAAATAAAAAAGAGGGAGGAGGACCCTCAATAAAATTTGAGCCATCTAGAGATAATGATAATCTGGACGCACAAAAAATTCCATAGTTTAAACTTTGTCAAATAAAGAGATAAATGCAATTATGAACTTTCTATTGGAACATAAGCACTAGGAAATGAATTGGTAAACTTTGAGACAAATTTTGAAGAACAAATAACAAGAAACACAAAGATTAGTGTAAGAGGAAATGTCAAAAATCCTTACAGAATAAAAAATGTTGTGATTAATGTGCCCATTGATAACCTTGGACAAGTAAAATTTTTCCCAAGGATTAGCAATGGGTAATGTAAAGTCTAGGGATGTGATTGAGATATTCCCAAGTAAAATTTTGATAGAGGATTGTGTAAAAGGGATTGAAAGTAAAAAACGGACCTTGAAAATAATGGAGAAAAAAGAAAAAGAAAAAGAAAAAGAAAAAGAAAAAGAAAAAGAAAAGGAAAATAAATAGCTATCCATAGTACTGATTTGTTTGTATTGACCAAGGATATGAGTGAGGAGATATTTTTCTCCTAGGAATTAAATTTAGATAGATACAATTAAATGAGTACTACGAATAATAACCAAACTTAAGATAATGGTAAGAATCTTGAAAATAATAGATCTGGTTTTAAACCTTCACTACCATCTTTATGTGAAACATATTTGGACTAGCAGGGAAGGGGTAAAACCCAAATTTTTAGAAGAAACAATTGTTAATGGAATCCTAGATGGTATAAAATTTGATACTAAGAAAGTAACTAGGAAGGAATTAAAAGGAAAACATAGAGAAAACCTAAAAAACTATTAGAGGATAATAAAAGGATTAACTTTAGTTTGATACCCCTGGATAACTACTCTCAGCCTATTAGTCAAAAAGGGGAGTAAGGAAGGATGGAAGATGAGGAAACTTATACAGATGGCTTAAACAATGAATGCCCCATAGTTTAAATAGAAGCTCTCGACGCCTAATATGAAATTTGGTGATATGGTTGTAGTATCTAACTCTGATGTAGTTCATGTCTAACTTTGTAATTGAAACTCAAAATTATGATGGGTTTGATCCCTCATCAAATGGTTGGATTAAAATTAAGAAGAAGAAGAGAATCCCTAAAACTAGGGATGAAATTGAGTCAGTCTTAAAAAAGTTTGATAAAGAGGGCATAATCCCTAAATGATTTGAAAGGTTTAGGAATTCTAAAAGTGGTATTCATCCTAATTCAAATGGATATTAATTGTACATCTTGGAATGTTAGGGAACTGGAGTCCCTAGATAGGAAATATGTGGTTAGAAGATACCTAAATCTAATGTATAATAAAGATGTGGTACTCTTGCAAGAAGTAAAATCCATCAATTTTACTTTAGAAACTAACCTAAGATTTATCTGGAAAGATGCAAAAAATATCATACTGATCATGAGAAAGGAAGGGGGAGTAGCCATCCTGGTATCAAAGAAATGGACACCATATGTGATTGAGCATGGAACCTCTCCATGTAACAGGGCAATTTGGACTGTGATTGAAAAAGATAATAGGAAATTCAGATTGTCTTGAATTTATGCTCCAAATGACCACCAAGAGAGAATTGAACTTTGGAAGTGGATGTATGAGCTTCCAGATCTCCCTTGGATATTGGGAGGTGACTTTAATATGATTGAAAATAGGGAGGAAAAATTTGGAGGATGTGGAATGGAATGGAAATGTAATAAAAAATATTTGGTACAAAATGAAAAACAAGCTTAACCTTTTTGATCCTCTTGAAGGGGAAATGAAAGAAAATCAAAATATTTGGTTTACTTAGTGTAATTACCAAAAAGGAAATAAAAGGATTTACTATAAACTTGATAGGTTTTATGCTAATAAGGAATTCTTTAGATTTGACCAAATATGTGATGGTTGTAGGATCAAGGTTACCCCTACTTCTCTATTTGACCATCATCTTGTCTCCTCGAAGATCCATGTATCTAGAGAGAGAAAGAAGAAAAGTAAAAAATAAAGCAAATTTATACTAAACACCAACTTTTTAAAAGATTGAGATTGTAATGATGCAATATTTACACTTAGAGAGATTAAAAAATGGATGTTAAAAGATAATTATACTATTGAAAGATGGGATACTAATGTTAAAACCTGGGCAATAATCTTCCAAACTATTGGGAAAAAGGGCCTTGGACTCTAGGAAACTAGAATGTGGCCTGTAGAAGGAGCTAGTTAGCATTGAAAAGGAAATTCAATTAGACCCTAAGATCTTAGGAATAAATGAAGGATTAACCAAGGTTAAAAATAACCTAAGAAGTCTGCAAGCTAGAAAGACCCAAGGGTTAAAAGTAAGAGCCAAAATGAACTGGGTGAACAATGGGGATAAGGGTTCCAAATTTTTCTTTAGGTATATCAAAGATAAAATAGACTATACATGGGATGATAACAAGCTTCTAAGTGACCCCGAGGAAATAAAAAGGACCTTCCTCAACTTCTATAAGAATCTCTTCTCAACTGAAGGGAATTACCCTCAAAGTCACAATGCTATAACTTAGTGCAAAAATTTAATTCCTAAAAATATCACCGAGGAAATGGAAAAAAATATAAACAAGGAAGTTTCTAAGGAAGAAATTATAAAGGCTATTCAAACTTTGAATAATGTCAAGACCCCTAGAGTAGATGGACTCCCAATTGAATTTTATAAGAAAAACATAGACTGGATTAATGATGGCCTACTGCAAGTGTACTTTGAGGCCATAAAAAAATGAACTCTAGGTTGTAACATCAACAAAGGTATCAATAAACTACTTCCTAAGGATGGGGATAAGACATTAGTTAAGAACTAGAGGCCCATTACCCTTCTCAATGTTTCATACAAGATATTGGCAAAAATATTGGCTCTTAGACTAGTGGATATCTTACCCAAGTTTATTAGCTCTACACAAACTATATTTATTAAGGGTAGATATATATATTGGAGAATCTCATAACTAGTTGGGAAGCTATGGATTGGGCTAAATCCTCCAACAAAAACATGGGTTTTTTATTACTAAAATTTGAGAAAGCTTATGATAGAGTTGAGTGGAAATTTCTCATGATGACACTTGAAGCATTTAGATTCCCAAGGGGTTTTTTCCAAATGGTGAAAAATATATTAAGAGATTCTATAACTCAAGTTGACATAAATGGCTCATTTTTCAGAGCAATTCCCTCTGTAAAGATCAATTAGGAAAGATTGTCCTCTTGCCCCTAGCTTATTTGTGATTTCCTTAGATGCTATATTCTACATTCTAAGGGATAACAATTTTTCCCCTAAATTAAATGGCTTACATATTCCTAGTGGTGAGGATTTTTTAAACATACAATTTGGAGATGATACTACAATATTTGTTAAACTCGAGGAAAGAAATGTTGACTACCTTATGCAAATACTTAACTTATTTTGTGAAGTCTTAGTAGCCAAAATATCCAAAACAAAATTAATAATGCTTAGTTGGGACAAATACCTCCCAAATTCGTTCAATAAATACAAGTTTCAATGGGGAGGGCCTAACCAATAGGTTAGGTACCTTGGCATTCGTTTTGTTGTTAACCCCTATTTGAAAGATGTGGGATTGGGTACAAAATAAATTAAATAAAAACTCTGCCAATGGAACAAGCAATATTTATCTCCAGCTGGTAGATTCCAAGTGTGTCAATAAATCTTATCATCATATAGATTGTATTACTCTTCAGTTTGGTTATTTATTAGTTACCATATAAATGAAATTTAAAAGAGGATTAGGCAAATCCTTTGCTCAGATGGGTAGGGAAACAAAAAGATCACTAAATGAGAATAGTGTTGCTTAATAAAATTGGAAGGAGGGTTAGGACTGAAATACCTCAAGAAATATGGCATCTCCCTAGCTGGGAAATGGACCATTAAAGCCTTAAGGGGTAATGAACCTTGGAACATTCTAGTCATGGACAATATTATTTCAGTTGTTCCAAAACAAGCTAAAAGCTAGAAAAAAATCCTTATAAATGTCATTATTTTTGGAAGATTTCCAGTGTTTCCTACTAGTTCAAATGTGTTCAAGACCCTATGAAAAGGTTGGGAGACTATTAGATGTCAAATCAAGAGAAGTGAGTTTGTGGATCAGGAAAAGGGTACAGTGTACCCTAATAGGTCAATCTGGTGGAACATAGTTAAAAAAGGTACTCCCATAGCGTTATTGCAAGGTTGTTCAACTAAAACCTGGCATTTAAAAGATATTAGATTCTTTAAGGATATAATGGATAATAACTAGATCAAGTCTTGGATAGATCTGAGTACATAATATAAACTTCATCATAGAGGAGAACTTATTCTATCCTTAGTGAGGCATGCAGTATAATGTAGCTCCTAGTTTGTAATATAAGGGACAATGAAGTATTGAAAAGATAACTTGGTCTGATGGGACTAAAATCTTAAGCTGAAAATCTAAAATAATATACAAAGCCTTAACTTTTTTCCAAGACCTTACCAACTATCTTAATAGATGTTGGAATCTTAACCTCCCAAGAGCATAGTGGACAAGAAATTTTAAGTTGTTGTCTAATACTCTTGAACCAAATATTTCTTGTTTTTAATGGTTATTTATATTGCAAAAAATTCTTTTAAGCTACCCAATTCGGGGTTGATCATTTGTTCAGTTTGTAAACAACCTAAGAGCATTAGGAATATTTTCTTTGAATGTTTGTCTACCAAAAAAATCTAGAACATGTTTCTAAAAAATATTATGGGTTGGGGAAATAAAGGTAACATCAAATGGTAGGAGATACTATTTGGTTTTGTGAAAATTTAAGTAATTCATATAATTTGTTTTGGCTTGTATTATCATCTAATATTTTATGGGAAATCTGGAAGGCTAGAGATAAGGATTTTTTTAGGGTGCTAGGAGAGTACTTATGGAGTCTTTTACAAGAATCATGTTTCATAATATTGCTATGTAGGTGATATTAATGGTGGTGATCTCAAAGAAAAAAATTGTGAAGGTGCTAAAGGAAGGGAATATGAATATCAATAGAACAAAGGTGAGGTATGGATGACATTGGTTGTTCAATGACGAAAAAATTCCATTCATGAGCAACTACCCCAAATTTCAAAAGATACAACAAGAAATACCCAATGGAAACCTTGGAAAAAGAGTTAAAGGTGCATAAAAAGAAGAAGCATAACATATTTCGGGACACACCAAGGGATGTTCAAGGATGCAACAGTAATAGAAATGAATGAAAAAAAATGATTTACTTTAAAATTTTGTATCTTTCTAACAATTTTTTGATAATGTATGTAGACTTAAATGTTAAATATGTATGTAACCTAAATGTTAGATATTAAGGGAAAATTTAAGAAAATATATTGTCTTCATGTAAAGGGCAGTAGACACAAGAGAGTAAATCAATATGTTAAAAAGGAAGCAGATGTAAACTTGTCAGACTATATGGATCATACCCTATATGGTCTAGTAAATAGTTTTTTTTTTTTTGTAGATGTATTCTTTTGTAATTATGATTGAAAAATGATATTTAATACAAAAAAAGTCAATAAGATTCAAGACCTTTAGAAAGAGAAAAAAAATATTGGAGGCTTATATCAAGGGATAAGAGAGAATTTAGGAATAGAAAGTAGATGTAAGAAATACATGGAAGATAGAGAAGATAAGCTTGAGGCCTTCCTTAGAAGGTAGGATCAAGCTATAAAGAGTCAAGAGTAGAAAAATCAACTACTAGTTCAAATGATGCAATAGTTACTAAATTCCACCAAACTAGTTCAAACTACCATTGGAAAGGGAAGTAAATTCTCCAATAATGGACTGGCCAATACCACTAAAAACACCAATGTATCAATCTATTAGCAATGAGGCCCTTTTAACCTACATTTTTACCTAGAGAGGAGACACTTCTAGATGAAGAGGAAAATAATCAAGCCACCTATGACATCAATGATTGTATGGATGAGTACCAACATCTTAATTTAGACATTATAAATCAAATCTAACTTGCAAGATATTGTAATTTAAGGATGAATAGGGGAGGAGGCGAGGGGTGTTGCACACACAGTTTTTGTTGCACCAAAAGATTGACTTGTTAATGCTTGATACAATTGTTAGAGTTAATGAATCCATGGGAGGCAGTTATGCCATGTCACAAACCCAAGCGTTGCATTGCACAACATAAGGAGACTAAGGGAACACACCTTGCAACAATCCCACCCCAGTACAAGCGAAAAGGGTTCAAACCCATGACCTAGACTCTGATACCAATTGTTACACCCACAATTGCCATTGCACTAAAAGATTGACTTGTTAATGCCCGATACAACTACTAGAGTTAATTAATCCATAGGAGGTGATTAAACTATGTCACAAACCCAAGCGCCGCGCTGCACAATATAAGGAGACCAAGGGCACACAAGAGGGCTAAGAATGAACGTTACAACCTATTTTTGGAACAATTATTTAAATTATGGTAATTAGATGATGTTATGAAATTACATGATTTTCTTTTTATATTTTGATTATGAATTATTATAAGGTGACAGTTGTTTCTTCATGCACTAATATGAATATAAAATTCAATACTAGATATGAATATTAGAATGAATATGAAATTTAAAATTTGACTATTATTATTGTTAGAAAATAGTGGATAGATAAATTATATGCTTAAAAAAATTTAAATGATTAATGGGTTTCTATGTTTTATATTATGATGTTGCTGATTTATACGAGATGATCATCAATTTTATATACAAGTGTGTTTATATTTTATTGGACTAACATCCTTGATTTTGTAATGAGGTGAATGTAGGATAAAGTGTAGTTCTTCCTCTCAATTGAGGAGTAAGATCATCATTGGGGAGAGGATAGTAGATCAAGGAGAGTTAATGCTCTGTAACATGTGTTGCAAACTTGATACAAATATACCACTAATATGAATGTTATGTCCTTTGCTAGTTAGTCATGTATAATATTTTGTTAAAATCTAGACTAGTCATGTTGCCTTCTATAGGTGTATTGGTCTAGAGTTTCATAAATGGAAAGGTTGTTATTGTTGTCCCCTCAGTTACAAATAGATTTCAGTAAGTATTGAGCATGTTGAACATGTTTTGTTATTGATATAATTGCTATTTTCTAGAAGTCTTTCGTTTGTTGGTGCATACTGAGCATTTTTTGTTAGGAAGCTAGAATTTTTGTATATATAAACACAAGCGCACACACACACACAAATGAAACATAAACCAATTACATCTTTTGAGAATTTAATAAAAGAGGAGGGGCATGAGAAATTAGAGGGAGTTTATTTCTTACAGACTAGGGAGTTAAACTATAGAGGAATGACTCAAAACTGTCCCTCTCCTCCCATTCTCTCCTCAAATATCTTTGATCACACCAATGAGTTGGAGTGGAGGAAATGGGAGTAAATTAAATGTGGAGTTATGACATAGAAGGAGAAAGGAAGGGGGTGTAGAACTTTAAAGAAAAGGATAATGTAAGGGAAGAGAGCATATTGTTATTTTGATTTGGTTTGGTAGGAGAAAGGGTAAGTAGCTAAGAAGAGTGAAGAAAAAGGAAGAGAATAATAGGAAAATATTCTAGGTTAGTTAGATTTTCATAAATTCCTATTTTTATTTGAGAAATTGGTGAGAATACTTGCTTAATTCTTTCTATGTGCTTGAGAATATATTCATGTGTTTAAAATGCAAAAACCCTAATGTCCTTTTTGGACATTTTCCTTTAATAGAAAACTCAGTTTTACTCCATATTCGTTCTTGGAATTGGACGAGACGTTCTTGCCTCAAGTCTTCATGTAAAAAGTATTTTTTTTAATTGTATTATTTTAAAGGAAAAATTCTATATACATATACCTACAAATATATATTAGGTGTATACATATATAAGTATATGTATACAAATTATGTTTCACAAAATTCTTTGGCCAAATTTCATGCTTTAGTAATGCCTTGTTAGCGTAAATATAGAGTTGTGTTGGAAATACCTTTGTTAACTATAATATATGGCTATGTTAGAAATGTTGGGATAATATAAATTTGGTCATATAACATGTACAATATTGTTGTGTAATGAAATGAGTATTGGGTCGATGCAAATCTGGCACTATAAAAAATATGATATTGTTGTGTACACAATGATTAATGACCAATACTAACGAGGTAGAATAGTGAGTTTTTAATTGCATATAATAAGCATATGCATTGGTCAACTTGGATCATTAAGTGACTAACTATAATAACTCATGTTGAATAAGATTTTATTAATTTTTTATAGATAAGTATATCCTACTTATAAAAAACTTGCAAATGCAAACATAAACATTAAAAAATTTATTTCATAATGATCATCAATAGTGTGTATACTTGAAAAGAGAAATTGAGAAGTTAACCATCATACAATATTACAGTGAGAATGTATTTGAATGATTAAATTCCTATATAGAAATTTTGTGGAAAACAAATGTTATGCCCTTACTTCCATAGTGCATATGGTTATGAATAGTCGGCTTGTGGCTATCTTAACTCTTAATTAAGTCATATTATCATTAGTATATTATTATTTAGTTGGTTGGGTCGGCCTAGGTCTTATATAGGTGTGTATAAGTCAGCCTAGGTGATATCCTAGGCATAAATAGGTATATATAGGAGGTTGTGAGTCTTATTTCACCGTCAAGTTGTGAAGTGTGTTCTCATTAGAGATACTTGGAGGTTTTCCCCCTTTGAAGTGGCTTGTTATTCTTAGTTATTATCAAGTATTTTCAGCATATTTAATATCATATTCTTCTATTGTGCAATTTATTTCATAACAAGTGGTATCAGAGCATGATCTTGGCACCGTGGAGGCAAGGTTCTTTTCTCAATATTGGAGGCGATTTCGGGAAGAGCATATCTTTCAGATTTTAGTGATTTTTTTTCTGATTTTTAAAGGGTTTTTGAAGAACATATTAAATAAGCTACAGTCCATATTTCAGAAGAATTGGAGCATAATTTAGCGAATTATTGTAGAATTAGGGTTTCTACACAATTTATTTGGAATCAACATATCTCTCACATATTGTCGAATTGGAGCCTAATTTTTATTGGGTTTTTGAAGAAAGACTAAGGGAGATTATAGTAAAAAATTTGGATGAATTGGAGGAGAAATAATAAATTTATTGAAAACTTAAGGTTTTCACAAATATCACTCTCAAGGTTGCAAATCTGCTTATTTCTTGGAGATTTTTCTAGGTGAGAGTTTTTTTGGCCCTAGTAAGTTATAGTAAATTTTTTAGAGAATTTAAGTTAAATTTGTGAGATTTATTTCAGAATTATTGATTCCCATCATAACGGGGCCTACAACAAGGGGCAAAAAGAATGTTGTCACATTGAGGAAGACTCTTGATAAGGATTGGGTAACAATAGAGGATATTAATCCTTATGAGGAAATCAATAAGGTCAAGGAAGACATTTCCTCAATGAAGATGGATATGTTTGACCTAAGAGGAGATATATCTGACATACGAAGCATGTTAAGTGCCTTTATGAATGAACCAAGAAAGGAGGCCTCAAGCAACCAAGAACCAGAAGAAGAAGAAGAAGAAGAAGAAGAAGAAGAAGAAGAAGAAGAATATGAAGTAGTAGTAGTAGTAGTAGAAGAAGAAGAAGAAGAAATAGATGAACCAAATGAAGAAGTAGAAGAAGAAGAAGAAGAAGAAGAAGAATAAACAAAAGAAAAAGAAAAAGACAATGAAGAAGAAGAAGTGAAAGAAGAAGAAGAGGTTCCTAATCAAGCTATTCAACCAATGCAAGGGTACCATGTACTATTCCTCACCTCTTCCTCTATGCCACATCAAAAGATTCAAGTAAAGGAAGAACATATTCATCACCATCAAGAGCTTGATGCAGAGGGAAGACACATCTTGGAGCTGAAGTTAATTTTCCAGACACACATGAAGAAGTTGGGGACATCAAAAGTTCCAAGTTGCCTCATTATAATGAAATATTTTCTAGTTGAAGTTACCACATGGGATTATGAAGATTATATGAAGAAACTACCACAAGTGTTCAACGTTGAGGACAACGCTTTTGTAAAGGTGGGGGGCATGTTATGCCCTTACTTCCATAGTGCATATGGTTATGAATAGTTGGCTTGTGGCTATTTTAACTCTTAATTAAGTCATATTATCATTATTATATTGTTATTTAGTTGGTTGGGTTGGCCTAGGTCTTATATAGGTGTGTATAAGTCAGCCTAGGTGATATCCTAGGCATAAATAGGTATATATAGGAGGTTGTGAGTCTTATTTCACCATCAAGTTGTGAAGTGTGTTCTCATTATAGATATTTGGAGGTTTTCCCCCTTGAAGTGGCTTGTTATTCTCAGTTATTATCAAGTATTTTTAGCATATTTCATATCATATTCTTCTATTGTGCAAGTTATTTCATAACAACAAAGGTTGGAAAATGGAAAAATAAAACTCAATAATTGTCTATGCATTATTAGATGTTTAAGCAATGATAGACTAAATCCGACTGGAATTCATACTCATTAGTATGACTGGGTTGAATTTATCTAGTGAATTCTTAGAAAATTTACAACTTTAGTACATTTGATTTTTAAAACAATATAGGGAAAAATTATTATATGATGATATGGATAATTCTACGAGACAATATGAGATATTATTAGTTTTATATCATCATTCCTTGAAGAAAACATAAATACAATCAAATATAGGTTATGCCAATAATTTAATTTAGTTTGAATGATTTTAGTTATAAATATAAATACATATATATGTTCTAGGTATATTTATAATACACATATTTATTTTGTATGGACTTGAGGAAGTGTAAAATAATAGTCTAATATATGTTTTGTTCTTAGTTGAGTTTTCAAAAAATAATTAAATTAATTGAGTTGAAATGTCTTTGGTCTTAAAAAGATAAGAGGATGGTTTATTCCCAAGTTATGAATTTTATTTTGATTTTAGTTTTCATCATCACTCAAGTTGTTGATTTATTGTGTGAATAAAGTAGTTTTGTATTAATTGTGTCGAGTCAAGTTATGATAGAAGTGGTGGAAAAATGACCCATAGTTCCATATAAGGATGTGCTTATGCTATAAAATGCTTTTCCAAGGTGATGCATAAGCTATGTGCAATGTTGATTCATGATTCTTGATATGTTGTATCATAACCAAATGGCATACTTAGCTAGAAGATATATAAGGTTGTGTGATAGGTTTCAAGAAACATAAATGATATCTCACACTTAGTTCTCAGTTGGCATGGTATGTTTGTGGATCTCTTTATTTTCTACCCTTGTGAAGGGTAGGATGACTTTTAGTAGAAAGGTGTGTGGGGTACTACTGATCTATGGATGGAGGTAAAGAATCTAGATGATTCTCTCCCTCCATACAACAAATTACTATGCCATAGTCTTGTATTGATAGTGTCGAGTCAAGTTATGATAGAAGTGATGGACACATGACCCATAGTTCCATTTAAGGAAGTGCTTATGCTATAAAACACTTTTCCAAAGTGACGCATGAGCTATGTGCATTGTTGATTCATGATACTTGATAAGTTGTATGATAACCAAATGACATACTTAGCTAGAAGATATATAGGGTTGTGTTATAGGTTTCAAGAAACATAAATGATATCTCACACTTAGTTCTCAGTTGGCATGGTACGTTTATGGATCTCTTTATTTTCTACCCTCGTAAAGGGTAGGATGACTTCTAGTAGAAAGGTGTGTGGGGGACTACTAATCTATGGATAGAGGTAAAGAATCTAGATGATGCTCTCCCTCCATGCAACAATTTAGTATGCCATAGTATTGTTACTTGGAGACGCATTATATATTGAGACAATGATCCTTTTATTTGTATATTAATTATTGTATATTGTACTTGTATGTAAATGGAAAACTAGAAAAGTCATTTTGTAGAATGAAAATGATTGAAAATGTTTACTTTGAGCATAAATATAGTTGATATGATAATTGGAAACAATGTATTCTAGTCTTGATGGGAAAGTGAAATGAATACTGAAAGGTATTATAAATAATAAGACAAAATTTAATTGAAAGTTATATTTTTCATAATAGTGTTGTTCAATATAATTATATTAATTCTATTAGAATGATGTAATCTTGCTATATTTATGATAAAAATTGTAGTTTATGATTGAAGTTTTATGATACGAGGTGAAAGAAAGATAACAAGTCCACTTTTAGTGGAAGTGTTGTGAGTAGAAAAAAATACAATAGGAATGGCTACTCGTTTAGGATTGAGATCTCAAATTTAAACTCCAACTCATATGAAACAAGTACTCGTTTAGGATTGGGCTCCTAAATTAAAACTCCTACTCATATGGAATAGGTACCCATTTTGGTTTTTAAACTAGGTGTGTGGTCGATTTTGTGAGCGTTAAATATGTAAAATAAATCAACAATCACACCAATAAGACATTATATCAAAACATAATATTAAAGTATTAAAGATTGCAAACTCAGTATCCTATTATCGATGTTGTCCTATCGTCCTCTATCCTTAGTATTTTCATTGATTCCAGCTGGCTCTCAGATTGTATGCTAGGCTCAATGAACAGTCCTCCTAAAGAACGAGATTGAATTTGAAATGCATGTAATGCTTAAGCTAAGACATGATTGCTGAAAATGAAAGACTATTGATGATGCTATGAATAATAAAACTAGAATGCTAGAATGCAATTAATCTCTAATTACTCTGATATGTGTTTAGTTGTGTGTGTGTAACCCTTTCTTGGATTGGCTATGCTATTTATAGAGTTTTTCAAAAGCTTATGATTGGTTGATATGATCAACGATTGTGAAAAGTCCTAGTAGATCGAACGGTTGAGGATGGATAAGACTAAAGAAAAACAAAAGATAGTAGAAAGCAAGATTTGTTTTCTTTTTCTATAAAAGAGGTAAGATAAGATGATGAAGATGATTTGTTAAAAATCATCTTTTTATGAGATTATGGAAAGATTTTGAAGAAGATAAATAATGAATTATTGAATTCAATTATTTATTTATGGGTGACACAAAGATTCTTCTTAAAATAGAATATTTACCCTAGATTTGAAGAATAATGAAAGATTTCATAATTAAATAGAATATTTAATTATGATTCTGAAAAGACATAGAAGATATTTAATTAAATAAAGATATTTAATTAAACTTTTAAGAAATGGTATGTAAATGAAATTAATTAAATAAGATATTTAATTAACCAAAGATAGATTTGAAAAGAAATATTTAAATTTAATTAAATCAAAAAGACTTAATTAACTTCAAAAAGTGATAATTAATTAAAATAAATAAAGTGCATTTATTTAATTAATCAAGTGGACATATGAATGTGAAATAATTAAATAAAAAACAATTTATTTAATCATGATAGAAGAATAAATGAATGAACAATATAATTAAATTAATTAAATTTAATTATATGTAGAAGACTTTAGAGAAATTAATTAAATAATAAATATTTAATTAAATGCCAGGATTAATCAGATATGACCAATTTTATGCATCTACATTTTTCCCCTCTTTGAAGTAATGTGTGAAACGCATTGCTTCAAAGAAAATATTCTTTCTTTCGAAATTTGTTGTGTTTGACTATGCCCCTTTTCTAAAAAATATGCCCTTGATCTAATTCTGATATGTTTCCAATCGAAAGATGCTACTAGTGTTAATGATGCCCCCTCGGGAGGTAAATCACTGATGATGATATGAGTGGTTGATACTGTTTGATTTGATGAGAATTGGATGTTGAGTGGAATTCAGTGATTTAACTCTCAAAAAATGATGTATAGAGATGCCCCAGTGTGAAAATAAAGTCAAATTTGGATAAAAAGATAAAAATGTCACAAAACTTACCTTTGGTTGACCTTTAAAAGGTAAAAAGGTAGAAAAGGACAAGTCATTTGCACTTTTTGACTTTTTGAATCTTGTAGCTCTGATAGTGACCTGGTGAAATGGAGATTCAATATCATCGTCATAGATTCGAGCGGTCCCGCCGATACCAGAGGCCAGCTGCGTATGGACTACCGGTGAGTCAATCCAACTTCATATGCTTTCAAATTTTTTTGTTTGAAATTAAATTTTATTGTTTTTCTATGGATTTAGGTT